>WBNO01004992.1:14634-31358 GCA_013400575.1 Peucedramus taeniatus | reverse complement strand
GGGAAGGGAAGGGAAGGGAAGGGAAGGGAAGGGAAGGGAAGGGAAGGGAAGGGAAGTTGGCTGCAGAGAGTGGCAGTGCTGTATTTAGAGGAGCATCCTCCTCTCACCGTTCTCAGCAGTGCATCAAGTGCTAACAATTAAGATGTCTCTGCTGACAGAGCTTGTTCCTGTTTATGATGCTGTTAGTGCTGAATGGATGTGCCTAATCAGGTGCAGGTGTCTCCAGCTATGGCAGCCGTGGCCCATGAGAACCCACCACTGCAGTGAAATCTGGGACTGCAGGTGTGAGACAATGAACAAAACAACTGTGTGACAAAAGCATGAAACCACAAGGATATACACTGCCCAAGAGCCACTGAAAACTGCCTCAGTTACTGAGGAAAGGATTTAAGAGTTGTAATGGAAAGAGAGGCTGCAAAATTGCAGGAGAAAGGCCTTTAACATCATAAAAAGATTAGGGCATTTTGAGCAGTGTACAAGAAGAGAAACACGAAGATTTCACTGTAGAGAATTAGGGGACCTCAAGAACTAAAAGAAAAATTATTATCCAGTGACTCAGTAATACAGAATTTCAACAATACATCTAGGAGATACCACCTGACTTATTAGTTACCTTGGCTACCTTTGGATTCAAAAGAAAGGAATGTGCATTTCTGCAATGCATTTGTCTCATCCTAAAGTAGACACTGAAATAGATGGGATGAACTCTATCCTGAATATGTGGGTTTATTTCATTTCACATGCAGTCTTCTCTACTAAGACTCATGAAGAATATTCTGAGCTTTGGAGAATAATAGGAGAACTCTCTTATCTTTACACTCACCATGACTGAGGCAGCTGCCCTGACCACAGTCCCTGTTGGGACCATGCTGCCATCCCAGTGCCAGCTGCAGGGTGAGCCCTGCTCCTATGGCAGCACAGCTGCAGCAGTGAGAATGGCTGTGGGATGGAGCTCAGGGAGGGGAACTCCTCTGCTCCATGACAGAACTCGGGGGGAGGTGAGCAGGTTGAGGAATTAAGAGATAGTAGGCAACTGTGACAAGTTCCTGCCTTGGGCAGCAGGCACATCTCCACCTTTGCTGGTATAGCAAGGACAAGACTCTGCAAGTAGGATCAAAGATCTGCAAGATGTTTCTTACAGTTTGGAAGTGACCCCAAGGTTAAGCTGGCCTATGCCCTTCATTCAATACACTTCCATAAAGAAATAAAGATGGGTCATTGTCTAGTGATCCCTTCTGAGGAAAACAAAAGGCCAAAAATACTGACTGAACCCAATTCCAGAAAAAACCCTTGGCATGGCCCTTGGATTAATATCCATTATTGCTTTCCATGTAGACAGCAATGGAGTTGCAATAAGCAATCTCAGGGCAGTCAAGAGATTCTTCAGGGCCCTTGGAGGTTAAGGGATGAAGAATGAAAACAGTGTTCTCCTCTATCCTTCCAGGACAGAGGAATGATAAATGAAGATACATGAAGAACCAGCTGATCAGCTGCTTCCTGACAGGTGTCACTGGCAGAATTTAGGGGTTTTGAATGCAAATTAATCTACTCAACACCTGTGGGAATGGCAATATTGCATTACAGGGAGGACAACAGGGTGACACATCTGGTAGCAGCCATGAGCAATGCAAGTGTAGTGCAGCATCACAAATATTTACTGAGGAAGTAAAAATTATTTATGTCAGAATGAAATCTCAGACAGGATACTTCTAGAAAATGTGTGTAAATTCTTTCCAATGTGTTTAATAAATACTAATTGAAATGCAGGGAAAAATATTCCTTGGGTAATCAAGTGAAGGAAGACCCTGTATTCCATGAGTAAATGAGAATATTTTGGCTTGATTACCCTTGCATAACAAAAGCTAAGAAGGGATGTGATTGCCATCTATAAATGGTTATAGAGGAGGATGTGTGGGAGTGCATGGGAAGGCAGGGAAGACAGAGCTGTGGATGAAACACAACCTTGGCACAATGGCCAATGGAAACATTGTGTTTGGAAATCAGAACAAAATGCCCAAATCTTGGGGCTGCCACGCTAGGGAACAGCCTTTCAAAAAGGCATTAAAAAGCCTTTCAGGAGGGATTGCAGAGACAAGAAAATTCATTTTCCAAACTGCCATTATGAACTGAGACTTCATGGAACATTGCACTGGCCTCAGTGCTGCAGACAGACCCTTCCAGTCTGCAACTCCTTGATTCTTATGACAGATTAAAAAATGATTTTTATAGTGATGGCTAATGAGATTTCACAGAAATTAGTGATGAACAAAGGGTTGAGCAATGGATCCCCATAGTAACAGAACAGCTCTTAGGAAAGATTTATCTGGTGGGAGTTAATGAACTAATTTCAAATGTTATCCTTTGAATTACTTAGGGACATAATACTTTTAAAGTATTTTAAAGGATGTGGTTTGATTTATTTTGCATTGGATTGTTTGTCTCAATTTCTACCTGGAACTGGAATGGATTTTTTTTTATTTATATAAGCATAAGTAAATATTGTTGAAAAGGATGAAAGAAAAAGTTTCAGTGATTTTGTTTGATTTTTTTTATTTATTTAAAAATGCTCTTCAAGACTTCAGTAGTTAAAATACAGCATTTGCATTTCAATGTTATATTGTTTCCTCTGTGTATAACTTGCTCATGCATCACGATAGTATTTTAACCAGTCTATTTTATTTTGACATTTGGCTTATTGAGGAGATCTATTTGTTACTACCAATTGACACAGCTCACCTTCTGTTCTTTTCAGATCACTATAGTTCTTGAAATTGACAGGAATTAAAGGAAATTGGAATCTCAAGTCTGGTTAGAACATTATCACTTAGGCTATAAATTATGTCACTACAGAATAATATCTCAAAATCCTCCAGCTAAACCACAGTTCAGATTAAAAAGTAAATAAATAAAAATTCAAATATAAGGCTTGTTAGATGAGAAGTCAAAGACTCAGGCAATATTGCATCTTGGTTTTGGCTGGGATAGAGTTAATGTCTTCCTAGTAGCTGGAAAACTTCTGTGTTTTGGATTTAGGAAAAAAATAATGTTGAGATCACTCTGATGTTTTGGCTGTTGCTGAGCAGTGCTAACACTCAGTCAAGGACTTTTCAACTTCCCATGCTGCCCTGCCAGTGAGGAGCTGGGGAGGCACCAGAAGCCGGGAGGGGACTCAGCCAGGACAGGTGACCCCAGTGACCAGAGGGGTCATTCCCTCCCCTCCCACCTCATGCTGAACATTAATTAACACGGGGTGTTCATGAACAGGATCAATATAGTACCATAGGCAGGGAAAAGGAAGGAAAATTCTTTGCTCAGGGAAGGGCTGGTCAGCAGGGGCTGAGATCTGAGATATTGCACCGTGAATCACTGAAATCCTGCTGGGGTTTTATGGTGCTCTGGGTTCTAGCACTGAATAGCAAACCCTGTTTGGAGTGACAAACTCTCTTATTAACAGTATGGGAAATGATTGGGTACAGAGAAGCAATGATGTTTCTATTAGTACAAAGTTGCATCCACACACTGTAATTTCATAAATAAAATATTTCTGATATAGACAAGTTGTTCTGCCTGAAATAGAGCTGGTATATTAAGCCAATAAAAAAAAAGAAATATTAATTTGCTATAAAATTTGAAATGACATGCTAAAAAAAATTACTAATATATAAACATTCATATGGAATCTTTATCTAAAGCCAAATATCCTGGTAATGTACTTTTACTGGTAATTTTAAAGATTAAACACTTACTTGATGTTGCAACACCAAACTCTCAATTCTTCACAACAAAAAATTTGAATATATTTCAGTTCTGTTTTCATGCTTCCTAAAGAGTGTTCCTGAATATCTTTTGCTAGCATATCTGATAATTATCCCATATTTATGAGTAAAATATTTGTGTAGAAGTAAAATTATATAGGAAATATGTATATATAATAATATCTATTATATAAAAGCCACCTCCCTTTTGTTGAAGAATTTCTTGTTTGTAGTTTATTCTTCATATCACAGTATCATTCGTGCTGGTAATTTTCAGAGTATGAACTCAACTTCTGCAAAAACAGATTAAAAATGTAATTAAGTGTCAAGTTTTCTAGGTTTCTTTACTAATTATGAAAGGAAGGCAAATAATCAAATATAAACATATTTCTTCTGGTTTTGTCTTCTGTTTTTTGTATCAGAACTCTTTACAGACATCTAGCAGTTAGTACACACCTGCTGGTTCATCAGCACCTACAGATAGTGTCCAGGTAAAGCACTGCAACAAGAGCAGATCCTGAAACCTTTAACTGGGGTACGGCAGCTGAGATGAGGAATGAGTGGAGCTTCCCAGTGATGATGTCTCAGGTGTTTTAAAATGCCTTGAATTCTAATTTCTTTAGATTCTCTTCCTAACACTGGGAATTTCAATATCTTGATGATACCCCTTCATTCTTTTCAGCACAGTTTTGCTGTATTTTTTCAGCATGAAAAAACAGCCCAAAGACTTCCCTCCAAAACTCCAGGGCAGCAGTTCTGACCCCTTCTCACTTTTCCAAGATTCAACAACTCCATCCTTTCATGCTGTGCCCAGGACAGGCTCCAACTCCCACACCACCTGCCACTCCTTCTCTGTTCAGACTTCCTGATTATTTTTTACCTTTTTGAACCTCAATCATTCTCTGATTCCAAGATTTTTATGGTATTTCTCAACCTATTCACTTCTTCCCAGGGCTCTGCCATGGAGCAGAGGAGTTTCCCTTCCTGAGCACAGACCCACACCCTGCAGCCTGCAGCTGGCACCCGTGTGCTCCCACCAGAGCTCTTTTTGTTTTTTCTTTTTTTCTTCTTTTTATAAAATTATTTTTCCATTTGGAGCTTTTATGGCTTCTTTTACATCTTGGATAAACAAGAGTCCTTCTTTATATTCTTCTCTTGCTTTTCAGTGGTCTTTGTGTCTAAAATAATTTATAGAACCCTCTCAAGCTTGTTCAAGATTAAATTTCCTACCTGAATAAAAATGGGACCTTAAAGTACCTCTTTTTTTACCCCTTTTTGTTTCTTCCATCAGCAGCTAAACTGAACTGCAGCCAAAAACTTCCATTATAACATTATCCAAAGTAAATACCTGAAGACCTTTTTTGGCATCAAGCATGTGTCTGCAATTTGTTTATTTTTCTTCCAAGGAAGTATAACTGGAAAGGAAGGCATTTTCATTCCTTTTTAACAATTTTCTACTTGCATGCATAACCAAAAAGAAGAATTGTGCAGTGTATTGTACAGTCTTATCATTACAATTATGATACAGGTTTCTGTAGAGATTGTTCATGACACCTTAATGGCACAAATTTCTGCCTGGGCTCTCCACGTCGCTGTTCATTTTCGGTGTCTGTTTATGGCTGTGCTGTTATCTCTGCACTGCCACGGCCACACAGCTGGGACCAAACAAAGCAGTTGCCTCAACACCATGTCTGAAATACAGTGCAATATCCCTGAGAGTGGCAAACCCATAATTTTTGGTACCTAGGTGGTTAAAAGCCTGGAGAAATGCCACAGAAGAGAATGAACAGATGTGTTGCTTCTCCTGACTTTGAGGGGTTTTAGTGACTTGGCCGTGATCAAAACAAAGCTGTTCCAGTGGTGGGAATAAAGCAGGAAATCTGAGTTCAGATAATTTTGGGGATGAAAAGAGGCTTTTGTGGCAGCATAGGTGTAACAGGTGATGACAGAGATGGCTGACCCATGAAAGGGAGCTTTGCCTTGTGGGATTTACATCAGAAAGATGAAGGAGCAACTCTTCAAACATCAGAGAGGAGCAGCAACCAGGAAGGTGCTTATGATCTGGACACTGATCTGAGCTGAAATCAGAACTGTGCAAGGGGTAGGACAGGACAAATTCTGCTTTAATTTTTTTATAATAAATATAAGTGTAGTTGCTCTGACCAGTTATTACATTTAGATGGATGTAAATAAGATCACAAGCTAGCCTGAACTAACTTGTTACTTTTCAGGCCTCTTCATGTGAAGTCTGTTTTAGGTGAATGTTGTGTCCCTTCTTAGGCATGACTCTTAATTCTCACATAAGTTGAGAAGAAGGTTGAACTTCAGGGTTTTCTCACTCATTCCTAATTTTATTTTTTTCAGTCACACTCTCCTAAACAATATAACCATATCAAAACAACTTCTTTTTTCTCCCTTGTGTCTAATGTGCATGTTTTTATTTTTTAGCTAATATTAAGCTTAAAAAGAAGAATTTTGTGTAATTAGGTACTCATTTTCAGCAACTCTTATCAGCACTGACTACATTATTCCAAAACTGGAACAGAACAGAATCCAATCTGAGCCACTTTTATGCTCCTAACAATATCTTTGCAGTGAAAGAAAACAAGATGATAAAAGATGCAAAGGCTGACAGTTCATAGATACAAATACCTGAATCTGTTTGACCAAAACATGTGTCTGAGAAAGCTATTTGTTCTTGATATATGAGATGAATATTCCTGACCCCAGGAAATTGAGGGATGGGAATCAGATGGTTTTGATTAATGTTATGCAAACTATTGTACAAGTAAACCTAGAGCAGTGGAAATTGCTTTCCTTGCAGATGGGCTGGGAGGCCTTATGACAAATCATTTTCTTTTTTGCCTTTCTGTGAAGTCTTGCATATTTTTTATCAGAATGAAAAATATCCAATCAAAAATCTAAACATAACCTAACTCTGCTGTCTTTTCCTAGCTGCAATCTCAATTCTTTCTTTTCTATGCAAAAGCAAAATTGTGTGACTCATCACAGAGGGAAATGGATTAAATTAAAATTAAATTTAATGCTTAATATAATTCCCCTTTTCCCACTCTAATGGTAGCATAAAACAATCAGAAAGGGGCTCTAAAAGTAGGAAATATACCACTATATGGCATAGATTTGAAGTTTGCATGTTCTTATGAGTACTTTCTTTCTTAAAAAAAAGCATTTTCCATTGATAGACAGGGATTCTCAGAAGGGTGACTAAATGGGAAGTTGTGTAAATACTTTCAGATATCTGAACCTCCAAACATTTGGTAAGTGTTGATTCATGCAATGAAAAAATGCTTCTTCATCTTCTACTGCTACAAAACGTCTCTAGAACTAAAAGTCCAGAAGAAAACCCTGCCTTTCCATCTGAATTACCTTGTTCTTTCTTTAGAAAAAAAAAAGAGAGTCAAGACAATACACAAGCCAGAACAGAGCACCTGGTGCAATGAAAGGATGAGATCACTTTAGAGTGTTTTCTACAGATCTCCAGAGTGATATTTTTATACTGTGTGAATTTGTTGTAGCAATATTGTTTCTGTTAAAAGCAAATATTTGTGTCTGCCTCAAATTTTTATTCAATGTGAAATCATATACCTCCCTCATTTTCTGTGTTATGTTTCTGCAGTTGAAAAGAGCAGTGGGAAATGACAACTGATTTGTCACACAATTTCTTCTTACATTTGTACTTCATCATATTTATATAATACATAACCTGGGTGTGTATTCATTCTTGGGACATTGTAGGACTCCTACATCAGTTTTCTCTTTCAACCCCAGAGCAAAATTCATCAGAATATTAAGCAAAAAACTCAGACTTTCAAGAAGATTCATTTTCAAAGGATGTCTGTAGGGAATACTTACATAAAAAATGAAGGTCATGTTTTCAGGTTGTTCAAATCACAGTAGGTCTATTTAATGTTGCAGCTGTATTAATTTTCAGTAGCTGGGAATTTTAGAAACATAGACTCTTGCCTATAGAAGAGCAATAATGTTTATTTGCACTGAACCAAAGCTAGTCCTGACACTGTAAGATAGTTTCCAGTGGAAACTGCAAATTTCTGAATTGCTCAAGAATATTATCTATTTGCCTGGCTTATTTCAGCAGGACTGTTCTAAAGTAAATTGGGAGAAAATTCACAATGAGCTTGATGTGCAAAACAACATAAACTTTTCACAAAACTCTTGTAAATCCATACAATTCCTTTGCTGGTGGTCTAAGAGGAGCAGTCATTGGCATGGCTCATCTTCCTGCTCTTGCCTCATGTACATGAGTGTGACACTAAAAGGAAGTTGGAATAATGATATCAACAGACCATAGGTGCTGTATGAGCACATTCAACTTTTTGTCAATCACCACTAAGTTCCACATCGAGTTTTTTATTGAAATTCACAGATACTTCACAGATGGCTGAAGTTGCTGTACAGAGTAAGGATTTGATTTTCAGAGGTTCTGATCTTCTGCTCAGTAATTTGGGGCATTCAGTGCCCCTAATGACTTTTATTCTAAATTATTTTCTCATGATCACAAACGCTATGGCAGATAACAGAATCATGAACTTACGATCCCTCAGATGCTGTGAGTGTAGAACCCCATTTGCTCTTAATGAAGCCAAATTTTTCTTGCTCACATGGTGGCAGAATTCAAATGAAGGTGTAGGAAGAGAAAGAGAAAGAAAAAAATTAATCACAACAATAAGAGTAAGAATCCAGAAACTTTGGAAGTGATGATCCTTGACACTTTCAATGTGTTTACTTCTAAGCACCAGAGTTTTGTTTCTTTTTAGGAGGTGCAGAAGAACAGAGCAATAACTTTACTGGGTCAAATTCTGTTGGGGATAATATTGGACTCTTCCACAGCTGCAAGTAAATGCATCAATTATCTAAAGTGTTTTAATGGACTAGTCAAAACTGAATGCAGTTGGTAATAACAATAAAGCCAAAAGCTTTCTGCCTAGTTAATGTCTAGGCAGATACATTAGGCTGCTGAAAAACAAGTGAGAGAAGGAAAAACAAAACCTAAAACATTTAGCATCCTCAAATAATATGCTTATTGCTTACTAATTATAATGAAGTGGTACTACTGATTATTTTATTAGGAAACATTAGGAATGAAATTTTCATAAACAGAAGCTTTAGAATAAATCCCTTAGCTGCAAACTTTTCTATATTTGAGAAACTAAAGCAAAATATATATATATTCTTTCAGGGCTGAAAATATGGCAGTCTTCTGGAAAAATAGGTATTTAAAATCTGTCCTCTGCCTATATCATAATTTCAGTGTATGTAGCTTCTTGTTCAATATGAGCTGATGCCTCTGGACCATACAAGATACAAAATTCAAAGAGGTTCTAAATTAAAATTATAGTTTTTTATTCAAGACAGAGTGGTATCAGTAGTGGGGGTTCCCTGAGTGCATTTGATAGCAGCTCAATTATTGTTGTTATAGAGAGGCTTTTTTGCATGCTGATTTCCTTATAGAATCAGCTATGAAATTAAGATTTCTTTTTTTCTTCTCCTTTACTCTAACCTTCACCTCTGGGTATATTTTTGAGAAATCAAATACGACTTTTTATTCTTTAGTCACTTTTGTTCTTTTCTTTTTGAGTTTAACCGTACTGGAACATGCATTTCTTTGGAAAAAGTAAAAAAAAGCCAAGAAAGGGTAGAGAATAGGATAAAATACAAGTTTTGATTTTCTGAACAGAAGAATAATGTCATTGCATACAAATAATTTCTTTCTGAGAAAAAAAAGATGTAGAGAAACAAATATTTCCCAATTGCCCTTAACAAGGATGAACCACTCTGTTTATCAGTCTTAATAAAACAGCACAAGCACCTCAGCATTTAGAAGCCTTGTATTATTAACCTTCCCCAGGAGACCTGTTCTTTAAAAGAACATTAAGAGAATATTACCTTTTGCCAAAGAGATAAGGAATTGATACTCTGACAGTAAATATAATATAAAGACATAAACAGAAAATGAATTAGAGATTAGCTAAACTAAGCAAGAGATCAAATATTTTGATTAAATTGGGAACCAGCAAAGAGTTTCCAAATTCAGCTGCTGGAAATGATTAGAATTTGTTATTTAATTTTCTTTGCTGTAGGATCCAATCAAACTTGATATATTTTCATATTCATGGTATGATTTTGAAATAATCAATGTCATGTTTATGCAAATATAGCCCAATTAATATGATTTCTCCAAACAGAGATTAAAAAAAGCTACTAATGAGGTTTGCATTTCCTGTATTTAATTTAAACATCTACGTGAATTCCAAACAAAACCCAGAACCAAGCCTTCCATATTTAAGAGAAGAGTTTTAGGAGCCTTAAAATGAGCAATACATTGGAAACTGTAGGCAAGAGCTGGAATAGGAAGCACATTACATGACCCTGTAGGGATTTTGACTTCAGGAGGGGTAGCTCTGTTCAAACCTTTGAAATCAGTCTTCAAAGTAGATGTCTACAAGTGTTCCCTGGGAGAAATTAACCATGTTAACTCCTGAAAATGCAAACAAAGAAAGAAGAGTTGCTGGTGCTGATAACTGCTAAACAGAGGGGAATTCAGATTCTCCCTAAACTGAGCACTCTTTCAATAGCTGCCTATTAAAAACATTAATTATTTTTTATTATGGATTTAAGACATATAAGCCATTTTTAACTGCTGCTTGTTTTATTTCTAATCAGTCCCAAATGTGCCTGCATGGCTGAAAATGGTCAGGCCATTTTACACAGCTTTGATTAATCCTTGAGCATTGCATTTTATTTTGTTATTTAAAGATTATAATCCTGTGGACACACAAAAGCAACTCCTTTTGGATATTGAGACAAATTTGTATCTAATTGAAGGATCTAAAAGAGGTATAGGAAGGGTTACCTATCACAGTGAAGATTTCTCCATGTAAAATGAACTTTTGGGACCAAATGACTTCAAATGAACTAGCTTCATGCTGTCTTTTAAGATAGAAAGCTATAATTTACAAACATACAATTTTTAGTCTCTAAGTTCATTTCTAGATCTTCATCTAATCTATTTTGATAAACTGGCTCTAACAGAAAGAAAGCTTCTCTTTTGTTTTCCAAACACTCCCCGTTCTCTGGAATTTCTTCCACTGATCAAGAACAACTGCACAATTTCAGTTCATCAAAACACACGTTCAGTGGGTAACTCAATTCTGCTCTATTCACATTCCTTTAAAAGCTTAAAATGTAGCAGTCCAGAAGGAGTTATTCAACAAACACATTTTATCTTTAAATTGCAAGTTATCTGTGTCATACATATTAGTATAAGGAAATAAATTTGCAGCTTGATGTATTAAGAGCATATTTCTAGAATGACATTTATTCAGCTAAGTCTAAATTCAGTAGAAATAATTTTTGCATGCTATCGAAAAAAAAGAACAGTATCTTTATTAGGTAAAGGTAGGCTGAGAAAAGAACCCCAAACAACAGGTGTTTAAAAAAAGTTATTTTTTCTACGCATTTCTATACTTACAAAAATTGTTGTGTGCCTACAACATTAAATTCTATTGAGCTACTGACAATTACTCCCAAGCAATTAGAATCATACAATCATTTGGGTTGGAATGGATCTTAAAGATCACCTAGTTCTACCCCCACTGCCATGGGCAGGAATGTTATCCAGTAAATCAGGTTTCCCCAGTGTTTTGGTGCAGCCCATGGCACGTTTGGCTTTCTGGGCTGCAGGTGCAAACTTACAGATCATGTCCAGCATTTCATCCACCAATACCCTAAATCCTTCTCTTCAGGGCTGCTCTCAATCCATTCTCTTCCCCTCTGTGTTTGTGCTTGGAACTGCTCTGGCCCAGGTGCAGGACCTTGCTCTTGGCCTTGTTGAACTCCACAAGGCTCACACAGCCCCAGCTCTCCAGCCTGCCCAGGTCCCTCTGGATGCAATCCCTTTCCTCCAGAGTGTCAACTGCACCCCACAGCTTAGTGCCATCCATGAAACTGCTGAGGATTCACTCAATCCCACTGTCCATGTCATTGAAAAAATGTTAAACAGCAGTGGTTGTCCTTGAATGTGTCACTCTCTTACCCATGGCATTTAATCTAAATGGTGCCTCCATAGCCAACACAACAGCCCCTTGTGTTGGATAAGCCACGGTTTTGGTGGAAAGAATAGTAGTGTAAAGCCATTTAGGTTCTCAGATCCCTGGATCAAGAGTTGGGAGCTCAAAAGAACTCTTTTGACTAAGTACCTCATACAACTTAGCCCAAAAATTTCAGAAGTTACAGTGGAATTTATCACACATAGCTCTGAGGTTTTCAGTATCTGCACACTTGTCTGAGTATGTCTTAAAATCCTCATGGTCAAATTAGAGAAGCAAATTTCATGAGGTGGTTATCTCTACATTAAATATTTACTGGTGAATAAGTTAAAAAAAAAGTTGATGGAAGTTTCTTGCTCTGGGTAAAGGTCTGAGGCCCAGAGGCAGGTTGTTTATCTGCAGATTCTGTCTAACTAATCAATGTTGGATAGTTCTTTCTAATGAACATGGAAAGCTGTTGCAGTAGAAGTGCATAATGAAATTATGTCACATAGGAATAGGAAAAGATGAATTTCATACTTCTGAATGTAAGTACTTGAGTTTTTCTAATTTGTTTGCTAGATTTCCTTCCAAATGAATTCCCTAAGGTAACAGTAGGAACCTCCACCTGAATCTTTTGCTTACCATGTGAATTTGAAACCTAGATTTGGTGTTTTAATCATTGCAGAATTTTTCAGTATTCTTACATTCTCATAGAACACTGTATAGATTATAAAGATTCAAATAGGGATGGAGAATCCATTTAAACCTTATTTTATTTGCAATCTCCATGGAGTTACCATGAATTCCAGATGATCTCTTTCAAGCCAGTGTGGGAATTCTATGGTTATCAAGAGTGTTGAATTACCTTTTTTTATTTTCTTGTTTTAGGCATTCATTTTCCTGCTGTCTCACATTTTCAGCATACACTATTTATAAAACTAAAGTCTTTCAATTTGAAAAGGTACACTACTGAGCTCAATGAAATGAAGACATGTCCAGCAACTCTGTATTTCTCCCTGCAAACTAATTCAGCAGATTTTCTTCTTTTTCCTAGATTGAGTAAATAAAAAAGAACTGTCCTATTTAAATCTTTTCATGTTGAAAATAAATAAGTTACTCCTGGCTTTTTCCTTTTTTTTTTCCACTTAGCAACACATCAGAACCAGGGATTGTTTCTAAAACAGGCAGACAAACATGACAATCAGAGAATAATATAGTTTTGGACATACAGGTATGAAACTCCACATTATTTAATGCAGACATGACAATGTAGCACAGGCTGTGCAGTATTCTATTCAAGAGAGCATAATGCACAATCCACTCCATAAGTATAATTAATGATGAGCCTTTTGGAAAGTGTCTACACTGAAATGCCACGAGTTTCAGAGTTAATGAAATACCATCTACAAATCCCAGCCTTGTTTTAAGCCAAGGTCAGAATCTCCTTTAAAATTTGTATTTTTTACCAAAACACCTGCATAGATCTGCGTCCCATCATCTTATAAGGACGAAGCAACTAAAAGAAAACAGCTGAATGTCATTTGCATAACACAGAATGTCCTTTGGTTATGGCATTGCAGGAGGTGATTTTGTTACTCTACATCTTGTAAGGGAATAAGCACCAACAGGGAATTTAAAATTATCATAAATTTTATTAACTCTTGTTTTCTCTCTCTCTTTGAGATGTGTTTTTAGGATGAAAACAAGCCTGAGGTGAAAAAAAACCAAACCAAACCAAAAAAATTAATGTTAAAACACAGAAATACCGATGCTGAATTTACTAAACTTTTTTTTTTTCACATTTCATACTCTAGAACACGACTCTTCCTCTGAAGTGGTAACAACAGAAAGTCACTCTCTGTATGCATTTTTGTAAGTGGTCTCTGTGTTTATAAATAGTCTTGGATGTAGAAGTAGCTACTGGCAATCACCTAGCAGGAGAGAGGCAGACACCAAGAAGTTTGTGTTTGGAAGTTTCCCAAGGACTGCCAGTCCTTGGGACCACGGCTCCTGTTTAATCTGCAAAAACTGACAAAATCAGCACACCAAGAGCCTGCTCAATCTGTATAGGGCCACAGCTGGGTTATGGAGCTCAGACTGCACCAAAGGGGAGGCACTTATGGGTGAGGGCTACAGAGATTCAAGAGCAAATGTGGGAAAGAGGAGCACTGCAGGATACTTTCTATAAGATGAACAACTAGCTGCCAGAAAAGCAGCACAATCCACCCTTTCTGAGAACGCAGCTTCGGTTGTCAAATCACATCTGAGATTGCTGAGATTGCATTTGAGCTGCCCTCCAAATAGATAACTGCAAGTGAAAGTATGAGTGTGTGACTGAGCACCAGGAACAGAAGTGGATGTGTTGTGTGACTATTTAGCTTTTATTAATAACAGCTAAGCTCTATTAATACTACCTCAATGAAGGAAAAGCTTAGGTTCCTATATGAGGAAAAGGAGATTTATAGCAATCTGCTTCACACCAAAGACAAGCAAGAGATAGTAGAAGTGGATGAGGCCCAGTGTAAAATGACAGGAATTAGGTTCTACATGCCAAGCTCCCCAATAGCCATGCATGCAATAGTTGATAGAAAACTTCGTATCAGAAAAGTCTATAGCTCAATATATGTCACTTTGTGGGAGGATTTGGGTAGAAAACCCTAAAAAGGAAAGCACAAGCAAGCTTCTTCTGGTCTGCCTTTCTCTTGGACAGAGACAAGCTAGGAGTGGCAGGCACAAACATTTTATTTATTTTCCCAGATCCAGAATGATATGATGATTTATGATTATGATGCAGATTTATGATTTTCAACTTAATCTACGACACCAAAAGTGTTCCCTTAATATGAAGTTATATGTATATATATGTGTACTTTGATTACCATGTTGATTAAAGAACTTTCTTCCCTCCATAACTGTACTTTATCATCTTTTTTTATCAATAGAGTTGTGGACTGTAAATGGAAAAACAAATTTATGTGAATGGTAAAAAATCCAGGACCCCTCCATCCACAAAAGTTCAGTGCTCCCAACAATGAGATGAGAATTAAATCGCAAAATCATAGAATTGTTAAGGCTGGAAAAAACTCTAAAATCATTGATTCCAAGCACTATGTGAATCTTGACTGTAATTTATTACTGATGAATGTTTACCTAAGGCCCTGGGTACTAACAACCACAGAAAATGAGCAATAAAGTAAACATTACCATTTTGGAAGTTCTTTTCTTGATTCTTTCTGCTATTTTGTAGGTATTGCTTATTTTTAAAAATAATAGTTTTTTTTAATTCTAGCCTGTTTTGGNTTTTTTTTTTTTTTTTTTTTTTTTTTTTTTTTTTTTTGGTGAAAAGCTGAGCTGGGAGGGATTGTCTTATGAAAAGCTTGTCCAAGAGTATCAATAAATGATAAACCAGAGCTTTTGACATGCTTGGTAGAAACCCAAGCTACAATTCATAACTGGAGAAGCTGCTGTGCACAGTTTGATGCTTACATGACCCAACAATGACTCAGAATCAGTCTGTAATGGAGGCTGGCAGAGTTTGGAAAATGGCAACAGAAATCCAGCGTAATAGGATGTGCTGATGGCAGCTTGCTGCAAAATTAAATGCCCTGGTGGCTGCACTGATGTGATCCAAGAAGCACAGTTCAAAGGCACAAGCTGATCTCAACACCCAGATCTGGACTGATACAGTCACTTGGTGGTGTCATTGGTGTTTGGCTCAAGGCTGTTTGCTGCTCACTGGAAGGAATTCAGCATCTGTTAGAATGATCTTGCATTTAACTAGTAGAAAAATGCCTCAGCTGCTAGAAGAATGAAACTTTTCAAAGCATGCTGTTATGAATCAGGATTGTTTCTTCACTAGCTGGGCATTTAGAGTTCTCTGGTGTGTGCATTACTGGCATCATTATTGTGATTATCAGTGTCTACTTGGCTCATTTATTTGAGGACATAAATCTGTGTGCTTATGCTGACTACTCACTGAGCATACAGGAATATATCAGTGCATAAAGTTTGGCCAATCATTTTTATAAGGTTAAAAGACCATCTCAAAATTACTGACTCATGTCACCAAACTATAATTAAAAATAAAAAGAAAAAAAAGACAATATCCTGTAATTTGAAATATCCACTGGTCAGAAGCTTCCCAAAATATGAACTAGATGCTTTAGCCAGGCTTTTATACTGTGCCCATGTGTCTGAGGATTGACTCAGAGGCAGAACAACTTACACAGGGCTCCCTACATGGTTTCCATCCCCAGTGCCTGTTCCACAGCAGGAACAGCTCTTTTGTCCATGCTGCAGACTCTGATTCATTGCATGTTACAGCTGCTGCAGTAGGAAAATCAATGTCATGTTGACTTTTGCCAGTTTGTACAGTACAGAACTGGAGGTGCTCCTTCACAAGCAGCTTAGAAGCCCCCACAAAGCAGCAGAACCATGTGAGAAAAGGTTTGGACCCACGTGGCTTGGCTGTGATCAGTCAAAAGTATGTTGAATAGAATTTCTTACAGGAGCATGAAGTCCAAATCTATTTTCATTCTTTTGATGCCTTGAGAGGCTACCTAGAACAGAGGCTAGGCAGTGTTAAAGGAATAAAGCAGGTATTTATTAAAAAGACCTTTAAAGGACACACCTTGTGTAGTACAAGAGACTGGCCAAGGCTCCATCCAAGATGGTGTCAGGTCAAGACTTTTCACACTTTTATAAGTTTTGGCCCATTTACATGTTGGGGTTAATTTTCCAATTACAGCTTTAGGTTATGAAGTCCCATCCTCCCAGTTTGCTCTCCTCAATTCCCTGTTGCTTACACTTTTTGGGCCTGAAGCTGTAATGGTGTCCTTGGTTCTCGGGCTGGAAAGGATTGTTTTGTCAAACTAAACTGTGAAAAGAACAGTTTTTTATA
>WBNO01004992.1:0-14581 GCA_013400575.1 Peucedramus taeniatus | reverse complement strand
AATAAGGAAAATATTTTTTTCTCAAAAAAAAAAAAAAAAAAAAAAGAAAAAAACCCACCCCCATCAAAAACAAAATGGAGGAGAATAAGAAAGGTTGAAGCAGAAATTTTCTCTGAATAGAAGCATCCTATAGCTGCAGTTGATTCAGTCTTTTAAGAAACATGTAAATTGCTGCTGATTAATTTTTTTTATTTCTTTTTTTTTCTTTTTTCTGAAAAAGCTGACAGCTGACCTGTCCATCAAAAGGACATAAGCTGTGACAGCAATATTTCTGACCAGGATCTCTGAAGTGGACAACAAGGAATACTGACAGTTCAGGGGTGGTTTAACATGGTTGCCCCCCCAAAAACTATCTATGTGGAATATACATGGAAGAGATTTCCTCACTGTCCTTTTTATTAATTTTAAATTTCTTTTGGTATTTTTCTGTTCATAACCCTGAAGACAGCATATCAATGTTCAAATCACCAGCACTAACACAAAATTTAAAAAGAAAATCAAGGTTGATAAGGAAAAATGAAAGTAATACTCAATAAAGTTTATAGCATTATCAAATATTAAATATTAAGAATATTTAATCTTTTTGATTTTTACATGCTTCTGTGTGCAAAAGACAATAGATTCTGCAAACTACCCATTCTCCTAGATTAGGAAAAATAATAATACTGGACAATCTGCTCGTGTTGCCTTCTTGAAGCCAAATAAGCAATTGGAGGACCTGAGAACAAAGCTACACCCAAAACTGTGCCCTCAGAGATGTAATGGCAAAAGAAAAAAATGGAGAGTGAGGAAAAACTTCAAATTTTTTTAATGTTTTGAAGTCAAAGGAAGTTTTATCATTCAACCGACTGCATGTAAATCCAGTAGTTCAGTTTCTAAAATTTTGTATTTCAATTGAAACACAAAACCAGAACCATCTAGCTGTTACCCTTACTACAGACAGGGGATTGGCAGTGTGTTAAGAATTAATACATATTTTCCACTTGCTATATTTCCTCTACTACCATTTATTTTAGTATTCTTTATATGTGAAGTATCTGAACATGAAAACTGTAGACAAAAAAAGGGTAGCAACTGGAGACAAATAAAAAGAAAGATAAGACAAGGAAACACAGCAACAACTGATATCCATTGCTGATTGTGATGATAGGATCTGAAAAACAGAAAACACAGTGGCCCACAGTGATGTAAGAAATGTGCCAGACCACCACGATATCTAGAGGATGCACTGTCAGGAATATTAAAATAGAGAGCTCTGAATATCCCTCAGTATCTCCAAGGCCTTTTGCATTATCCTTCAAGCTTCCTCTCATTAACTAATTAAACATACTCATCGCACTCATATTTTGCTTTCCAAGGCAGATGTGTGCCTGCCTGAAATTATATATTTATGTACAACAAAACAACCTGAAAATATCTTTCTTGCTTTCTGTGAAACAATTTAGTTGGTACCAAGAAGGGAGACAAACAGTAATAAGTGGAAAGTTCAGGTGAGGTTAAATGGTAGTGTGATTTGGTCAAGTATAAACATTATTTGGATTATCTTGTAACAGGCTCTTGATTCAAAGAAAGATTTTTTTATACATGAGAAGTAACATTTAGCTATAGTTCAGGCACCAAAGAGACAAATTTAAGGTGCTGTCTGTACTCTGAGGTTTAGATGACATGTCTGTCTTCTCTGTCTTCTCATGATGACATGTCTGTCTTCTCTGAATCTATTCAAATTTCTACTACTGAATTAGATGTGGTTTTGTGTCCCAGAAGCTGCTTTTTGTATTCTTAAATTTCCTCTGTCTCTGTAAAACCAAGGTTTGGTCCTCTTTGAATTCGTACTCTTGCTGCACTTACATTATTTCCAAATTGACTTTGTAACTCCTCAGGTATGACAGCAAAACCTGTCAACAGACACCTATTAGTATTCCCAATGTAGATATTTGTCATCTGGATTAATCCCTGAGTGACTTCATTCAATCCCAAAGCTCAGTTTTCTTTGAACAGGAGATTGAACTAAAAACTGCCTGAGATCTTTTCAACCCAAATTACTTCATGGTCACAAGGGTTCATGTGTCTGTGTTCAGGCACCCTTTCTAAATGATTTAAAATAAAGTATCTGCAGGAGGAAGAAAAAAGTGTTCACAGACAGTAGATTAAATGTTCAGATTAAGCATTTGTCTGTGTTATGGAAACTCACATTTAGATCATGTGGCTCTTGCAGGAGGTTGTGTATAGCCATAGCCTACTTGAAATAAAATCTGCCCATGTGGACCTGGGACATAAAACACAGAGACCTGTTCTGGGAACAGGAACTTATCCATTTTTCTCAAGGAACTATAATTTAAAATTGACAGCACCCGTATTCTATATAAAAACTTTTTTGTTCATGCAACAGAAGTGGAATTTGCAACACACTCAACACTGATCAAAACTTTCTTTTTTGAGCATAAAACTTTTCTCAAACTCCATCCAAAAAGGGTGAAGCCTTTTTGGATGTGATGTGGTCATATCCTTTATAATCTGTCACCATCCATTTTAGGCTTCCACAGGATGTCCATTTACTTATTCTGCAAGACTCCCATGGGGGAATAAGAGTATTACTTATCTAACCTATTTTTGAAACACATCTACCCTTTCTGTCTCCTTTGTAGACACAGCTGAATAAACAAGTTCAACAATGTCAGAAAAAGAACTAACATTTAATAGTTAAAAATAATAATTACAGCAGTTATCCCATAATTTTAATCCAATGCAAATTTTACAGTTTCAAGATAAGAAGAAATAAATTTTAGACAATCATAAACTCTGGTAGAAGTAACAGAATATGAAAAGGATGAATATGGGCAACTTCCTGATCAAACTGATAAGTCACAGGGTAAAGGTCTGATGGCAAATATTTCTGTTGAAAGTGGAAATATTACAGATCATTAAGCTGATCAGAAAAAAATTATGAACCACGAGATTATTTTATAGAAAAATCAACTTGAGTGTCTTCTCCCCATTCTAAAGCAGCAGACACTGGTTTATGAGATTATCTGAGTGCTCTTCAGATATCAAGCTTATCTATCTATCTTCCTTCAGTACTGAATTCTGTCTTTACCAGCCAAAGAGGAGGAAGAGGACTTGGCTGTCTATGGTTATGTTTTATTTGGGTCCTGTCTGTGGGTGCTGTTGAAAGCAGCATCTTGCCTGTGGCAGCTGGTGAGACTGGTCATGTCAGCATGCTCTGTGTGTGTGTTTGTGTTTCTTGTGGATGGGCTTAGAAGCTGGTTTGTAGGTTAAAAAACTGAGTTAGCAGAAGAAGAAATTTAAAAAATATGAGTTCCATAGCAAGGAAGAAAGCAAAGCCATTATCATAGAAACCAATAAAATAGACACAAGGGAAACTTGCAGTTAGAGGACACATGCCTTAGTGAGCATGCCTTAATAATTTGTTATAACTCTTGCCAATTAATTATTGATGTTAATTGCTTTTACCAATAAAATACAATAAGCTATTGCTCTGTCCAATGAATATAGTGAGCTGATTTGATGTAGCTAATGACTTAAGATCACGCTTTGTTAAGGGTATAAAAACTTAAGAACAACTTATAATAAAGAGGAAGCCATTAGTATTTCTACAGAAATTTGTGGGTGTATGTCATGTGTCCATCTCAACAGCAACATTTTTCTCTGGACCTTGTGCTCAGCTCCATTACTGGTGGGACCTGAAAAGGGAAAGCAGCAGCTCTGCCTTGGAGAGGCCCCAGGTCCCTGGGGAATTGAGCTGGGCTCCAGCAGCTGGGCAGGAAGAACCTGGGATAGAGGAGGTGGCCACTCTTATTCCCACTGTTCTAAAGAGCTAAGAAAAACAACCAAAAAATAGTGTAAATTCAAAGCTGAGTAATTTAAGCTTGCTGTGGCTGTTTGTCAGTCATGTGGAGTGCTGTGATGCTGGTTAAGTGTTATAAATGGAGGAATGTGGAGTTGTGAGCTCACACATTCACTGTCTGGCACAGTCTTTTCCACACTGCTCAAGAGTATTGACAGCACAGAACTATTTTTCAGCTCTTTTCCTCAAGTTTCTAAGACACTACTCTTTTCATATATAAGGTTCTCTAAAATAATCTGTAATACTTGCACTCAACTGACAGGGAAGGTGATACAAAGCAGTAAATGTGACTGTGAAAGAAAGAAAATGGCCACTGATTTTTTTTTATTTTATTTTTATTTTAACTTGGGACTATTTTGTTCATGTATTTTTACCTTCTTTTACAAAAGAAAAATAAGTAATGTACATATGAGAATTTCCAGCAATATCTGGCAATGGTGTTTGCAAATCAATTGTAGTACAACAGCCTAAGAAGAGGAAGTTGGCAAATTTTCTGCTGCATTTATGTGTGAGTTAGAGCCCAAAACCCTGGGGCATGCTATTAATACATCCAGGAAAGAGATCAGTTGATCTGATTAATTCACCATAGAAATTTCAGATTTGCAATTTATGATGGTGAATTTTTGTCATCTTCATTCCTATTTAATAACTTCTATATTGTCCCTTAGGTCAGCAGAAGACAGGAATGGTCTGATTTATCTCAAAAATAAAGTCGTGAGAGAGTCAAAATAGGCAATGTAGATTTTGAAGATAATCCTCTGTTTGAGGCACAAGTATGACATTTTTTCCAAGATTTTTTAATTAGAACTAGAGACAATAAAAATGCTATTTTATTTGGGGCATTGGCCTGGTTTTTCCACCTGTCCACTCTACCTAGAAATCTAGCGGGCATAGAAAACAGCCAGTGTTCTAAGGGTTGTGCAGGCTATAGAATGTCTTATAAAATATTTTTAAATAGTTTTTTTACTCGAGACCTTTTTTTTCTTCTTAATTTTAAAGCAGTAATGTTTATATTTAGCATAAGACAAAGAGAATTTGTCTTTGTTATATCTTTTTCTTAGCTGATGTGACTGAAGAGTGAGAAAGTAAACCTGAACTTCCTGACAGACTTTCTCCTGCACACAGCTTTTTCTTCCAGTGTATTCTGTAATGCAGTGTGTCTTCTGAGACCAAATCCATTAAACATTTTCCTTTCAAAAATAACCAAAGATCAAACCCCTAAGATCATTACACATCCTATGTGTCCTGGGTTTCACTCCCAAATGTCTGTAAGTAATGGACATCAGTGTCCTTGAAAATGGTTATTTGCCATAAGTGATTGGCACTTTGACCTTTCATTTCAAAATTGCTTGTCACTTCTTACCATAAATCCATGAATGTCACTCTGCATGTTATTTCAGTCTCTCATTGTGACTAGTGGGTGGCATACCTGTAAACAGCTTTCTGTACTCTGGGTTTCCGTTCCATTCCATTCACTCTGAGGTATATAATATGGCTAATACATTTCTGAACCAGTCGTGGAGTTAGTGCTTTAAAAAAAAAAGACAAAACAAAACAAAACAAAACAAAACAACAACAACAACAACAACAACAATAACAAACCACCAAAAAAAACCACCCTCTCAGTCTTTTTTCCCCCTTAGAATCTTATTTTAATCTAAGTTTTGGTGGCTCAGACATTCACTTCAAAATATTTTAGTGAACTATGACCTCTGGCCCTTAATTTAAACACAAACTCTCTTGGCGGCGATTGAAACTTGAATTGCCTTTAGTGAGAAAAGTCTTTTCAAGAACAAAATTACAAAGAGATGTGAACATTACTAAACATCATCTCACTGCATTCTGAGGCATTTGGTGTGAAGTCCTCTGTGTTTTCCCAGTGTAAATGCTGCATGTAGAATTGTATCTTTCAATCTTGCACTGAAGCAAGAACAGAAACATTCAAATATGGCCGATAGGTTTTTTCTCCTTTTAAATATTTTGTGCAACATAAAAATTAAAGTGATATCCTGGCTTCACCCCACCACAGCAGTCCCCAGTTAGTCAGTGGCTGATGAATCTGATTCTGAAATGTGGTTAAAAGCTCCCATTTGGAAAGAAAATTGGTAGATTGAAACTCCTATACCGAGGATGAACCTTTCCCTGATACCTTAGCTTTGGGCTGTGGAATAAAAAGAGAGTGCTCTTAGTGTCACCAAAAATCAGTCTTCTACTTCTTTGTTTGGTGATTTAAATTACACCTCAAATGGAAAGCATGCATTGTGTCATTGTTCTTCTTGTTGTCATTGTTGTTGTGAAATTTGAAAAAAATTTCCACAAGGAAATGTCCGCAAGGTTTTTGTGCTGTCCATGAGGTTTTTGTCCACAAGTGGTTTTTTTGCTTTTTAACTGGTGGAAAAAAATAATTCTGGAAAAAAAAGCCACCAACACCAACAAAACTGCAAGAAAAGAAGATGTAGCATAACATAATGTAATTTGTTCCAAGCCCTAAGTAAGACTCAACTGTATAGCACAGGAGAGCCAGGGCATTGATGTTTCTGGTCTCCACTAAAATAGGGGAAAACATTCCAGAGCTATTGACTTTAAACTACTTGCAGCTGCAGGGGCTCTGTGTGCCATGCAGTAAATGCTGAGGTTAACACATAAACAGAATTTGATACTCAAGGTGATGGTTTTTCAGAGACATTTGGATTGTGCAGTATAACCTCATTTACACTGATATTCTTGAAAAAGTGCTCACAGAATATTTCTGCATCCAAGTGACTTAACTCAGATGCATGTGCATCCCAGCTGTGGCATCTGACTACCAAAGAAACAGGAAAGATACAAATCAATGTGTTTAATAAAGAAATCTCTGTAGGATAAAGTATTCCATGAATCCACAATTTTTTTTTAATCTTGAGTAGTAAAGGGCAAATTTTTTATAAAAAACAGGTCTCTCTTAACAAAAATTCGTTAAGCTACCTGTGGGAAAAAAAGTGATGCATTTAGTTTTCATTTACAATTTTATAAATTGATAAATAAGTTGAATTAAACTGTTTTGGACACATTCCACAATAGACATGTAACTAGTGGTGATTTTCTTGAGATCTAAGTCTTTTCATGTAACCAGTGTTTCATATCTAATGTGAGGAGCTGACTTAAAAGAGTTAGTTTTGCAATGAGTACATTTAGTACTTATTTTCTTGCTGGAAACATCAAAGATGTCCAAGTAGTTTACTCAAGCATGAGGGAATGATTCAAAAATGAGCTGAAAATCATTCCAATATCTTCTCACATCTATTTCCCTATATAATAACTTCTTAGGCATTAGAAAGATAACGTTTTAAATCACATTTCCTCACAAACTGCGGTGCTATAAGATTTTATAACACAGTATATATCACATGATCATTTCTATTACTTACATCATGAAATACATGACACTCTGGATTGAAACACCATTTTGTAGCAAATCTTTTAGATGATGGTTTTAAAATTAGTTCACTTAAGGTCTTTAGTCAGGACAATTTCTTTTTTTTTTTTTTTTCTTTTTTTTTTAATCTGTGAGGAATGAAAATGCAGTTTTGAATTTTAAAAAAAAATCCTGGAAATGGAGAGAAGGAAAGGGGAGAACATCCACAGAATAAAAGTGGCCATGTCCTGGGGAGTGGCGTCCACAGGAGTAATGAGGATGATTCCACCAATGTTTCTGAGGCACATCAGCCATGGGGATGGGCATCTATGGCAGGACAGCTCCTGACAGAAAACACTCCCCTATTAATTAGTGTTCTGTCTCTATAGTGGCTCAGAATCAAGCTGACATCAATGAAATGGCAAATTCATGGAGAGAAGGAAAGGCCACAGCAAAAGGACTCCAAGAGGCCACACAGCTACGGCAAGAACGAGTCTGGATTAAAGTGGAGGCTGCTGTGTTTCAATTTGCAGAACAGGATCAAGATCTGGTCTCCAGCCCTGAGAGCCACTTGCAAAGCACAGGTCAAAGATTGATAAACCTTGTTTTCCACAGCTCCATCCCCCTTCTGGGAGCAGCTCCTTCCCAAGCTGCCTCCTAATGGTGCCCAGGCATGGACTGTGAGAATGAAAGAATCCTCTCTGGATTCTTCAGGGGTCAAAAGAGCAGGGCTCATCCCTTCCCAGAGAGTTCTATCTGCCTTGTCTGCTCTGTGCTGTTATCAGGGTACAAAGTAACCACACTGGCTGTTTTACTCCGTGAGGGTGAATTTCCCACTCCTTATTTCTACAGGTGATGTAAAGGTGACAGGATATTTCCACAGCCTCCCATCAAGCAGAAGAGAAGAACTGAGTCCCTTATGTATGTGGAGATTGGCTATTCCCAGCACAGGTCACACAGACTTGCATTGCTTTGCAAACTCTTTGATAACCCGTGATTAAGAAAACACAGGAAATAAAAGGGAACAACAGAAATATCTGTCCTTCCATATATCAGAAATAGCTATTTGTGGTGATTCAACAGAGCTGTGGAAAGTCTTCTTGAACAACCAATCATCTAACATGTTACCAAGAAAATTATTCACTCCTATATGTTGGAGGCATATTTCTTAGATTATATGAACTCAAAATATTACTTTATTTTTAGGACCTTCACATTGCTATAATTTTTCTGTATAAATTTGCCTCTATTCTACTTTCTATTTTCTCCTTATTTTTCTGTGTTCCTGAATAAATTTGTCTGTGTTCTTTCCTAGTTTTCATTTTCAGAGCCTGTCTTAGATGGGTCACAAAACTCCAACACATAATCCTCTGCTATCTGAGCAAGGTCAAAATTAAGCAACATAAATTTTCTGTGATTAGAATTAGTTTCCATTGCTTCAGACAGACCTCTTAAGGGCAATCAAAACCATTAAAATGAATTGATGTAATAGTAATACTATGGAAACTGATTTTTTCTTTTTTTTAATCACCAAAGTCTTTATTTTGAAACTCCCTGCTGCCTTCTATCAGCTTTTTGCATCCTTCTCCTGAATTTAAAGCATCTGTAAAGAATCAGCTATGATATTCTTTAACTCACTGATACACAGGGGGTTGGCTTTGTTCTGTTCTTGTTAAATAGTTATTTTCTCTGTCCAAGGAAATAAGTGAGACTCATTTCACTCTTGGAGTGAAAATAGTGCACAAGGGTATCAGAATAAGATCCCCCTAGAAGTGCTAAATCCCAAATTGCTCCCCTAAATTGAGAAGAACAATTTGAAAGCATTCCTCAATGCCTACTGTTTTCTTGACACAGATCTTCCGATCCCTTTTGACCAAGTAGCACACAGAGTTCTAAGGAAGCAGAAGACTTGGCAGTGAGAGGGACACTGCTGTGAAGTGCTGTATCACCACTGTGTTTGCTGCCTTCTTTCAGCCCCTGCATTCTCTCTTGTTGCTATCTCCCACTGTGTCATATTTTGTCTTTAAACATTATTACACTAATCCTGCGATTTACATGCTGGTACAGTCGTGTCGAGTCCCGTTGGATCCCATGGGAACACATACCTCATGTTTACTAATGGGGATTTTGATTAAAAACCATATGGGACAACCACGAGGAAGGAATCCTGGCTCCAGTGACAGTGAGAAAAAAATATGATGGGAATTTAACCATTGCATTTCATGGAGTCTAAGTCTCTTCTCACCAAGTAAGAAGGATGATCTCAGGACTGTATACAGCCATGCATATGCACCAAGATTTGCTGGAGGACACCCAAATGGAAAACAGCTTGACAGAAAAGGACCTGAGGCTCTGGTTAACACCAAGGTGATGTTAACATGAGCCAGCCAAGTGCCCTTGCTGCAAAGGAGGTGAATGGAATCCTCTGCTGCATCAGACCAAGTGTTGCCAGGAGCCAGGGGAGGGGTTTCTCCTCTTTATTCAGAGCTGGTGAGGCCACATGAGGAGTGCTTTATGTGAGGCTGAAAGGACCACATGCACAGTGCTACACCTGGGTCAGGGTAACCCCTGGTATCAGTGCAGGCCAGGGCATGAACACATCAGAGCAGCCCTGCCCAGAAGGACTTGGAGTGCTGGTGGACAAGAGACTGGACATGAGATGACAATATTCACTTGCAGCATGAAAAACCAAATGTGTCCAGGCTGCATTCAAAGCACTGTGGGCAACAGGTCAAGGGAGGGGATTCTGCCCCTCTACTCTGCTCTGGTGAGACCCCACCTGCAGTGCTGCATCCAGCTCTGGGGTCCCCAGCAGAGGAAGACCTCTTAGAGCAAGTCCAGAGGAGGCCACCAAAATGATTAGAAGATTGGAGAACCTCTCCTATGAGGAAAGGCTGAGGGAAATGGGATTATTCAGCCTGGAGAAGAGAAGGCTTTAGGGTAACCTAATTGCAGCCCTTCAGTACCTGAAGGGAGCCTACAAAAAGGATGGGAAGGGACTTCTTACCAGGGCTTGAAATGACAGGACAACAGAGAATTCTTCAGACTGGAATAAAGTATGGTGAGAGTGGTGAGGATCAGGTTACTGTGAGGGTGTTGAGGGTCAGGTTACCCAGAGAAGCTGTGGATGCTTCATTCTTGGAAGTGCTCAAGGGCAGACAGGCTGAGGCTTGGAGCAATCCGGTCTAGTGGAAGGTGTCCCTGCCTGTGGCAGGGTGGTTGGAACATAGTCTTGGTCCCTTTTCCAATCTAAACCATTCAAGGAAGGAAGGAAGGAAGAAAGAAAGGAAGGAAAGAAAATGCTCAAAACCATGTTCATTTCACCATAGGAATAAAAATTATGAATGAAATGAAATGGCAAAAAATGTTATTAAAGATCTCAGTGAAATAGATATTCCTTTCTTGAAAATCCCCTATGTCTTTAGGCTCTCTAAACTCAAAAGTAAGTTTTGTTTTACTCTTTCCTGTCTAAAGATTTCTTTGTCAATTCTTCAGGACTGGAAGCTGAAGAAACCCATTTGTGGTCCAAAGCAAGTTCTGGGCAAACCACAGGTTCCTTGGGCAGCAGCTTCCCTTCCTCATTGGAAATGTTATAACATAAAGGATTTGACTTTTGCTTCCAATTAGTCTGAAGAGAAATGCTTGATATATTTCAAAAGATATAGGAGTATTTTTAGATCAGAAACCTCCATCATGGGAGCTGCCAGCACCTTTTGACAAAAAAAAAAAGACAATATTTTGACATCTGACATCTAGATAGACAGGCAGCTGCAGTATCCAAACACGATTTTGAGCTGATGTGACACTTGCAGGTAAGGGCATCAATGATGATTTGTGAGTTGATTCATATTCACTGAAACTATGACTGTGCCAGAGATCTGTTGACACAAAGAGATCTTTTCCCCCTTGTTACAAAGCCCTCTGTTTTCTTTCCAGATTAATGCATTATCCTAAACTTCTTTAGGCAGCAGGACCAGAATATTCAGTAGATATGTTTAATGTACTAGGAGAATATATTCTGCCAGAGTGAGAGCCCAAGAGAAGCAAGGCTGACACAACTCCACGTGCCCAGATTCAAGCAGGAGTGAGTCTGATGATGCATTCCCATGGGCACAGGTGAAAAAAGCACACAAGGACACCTTCCATGCACAGATGTACCTGGCTGATACACAGATCACACACACAGAGCACCCACATGAACACACAGCACCAAGCTCTCATCCTGCTCTCCTCTCTGGATGAGCAGGATGGAGCCCCACTATATGATAATTTAGAGATCTAAACCCATACAAGGTCGATCCCTTCAGCAGCAGAGGATCAAAATCTTGAAAGATCTTGAGAGATTTTCAGTCTTTCCCAGCTGCTGCCCCTGAGTCCAAGCCTCTCCTGTTGCTGGCACCTGGATGTACAAAAAGCATCAGGGAGAGTGGCTGGACAGGGTGCCCCTTTGCCTGAGTCCCTAAATTGTGCTCCCACCTGTGACTGTGCAGATAGGATTTTAGTGAGCTGATGGCTCCTGGGATGGCTCTGGGAAAAGGTGTTTATGACCATGTGGTCTGCCTGTAGTGAGGTGGGGGTTGGCCCCTTCTCCCAGGTAGCAGGACAAGGGGAAACAGCCTCAAGTTACATCAGCGGAGGCTTAGATAAGATATTAGCAAATTTTTTTTTTTGCATTGGAAGGGTTGTAAAGCATTGGAAGATATTTCCCAGAGAAGTGGCAGAGTCACCATCCCTGGAATTGTTCAAAAACCTTGTAGATGTGGCACTTGAGGACATGGTTTAATGGTGAATGTGGTGGTGGCACTGGGTTGAGGGTTGGACTCAATGATCTAAAATATCTTTTCCAACCTTAATGATTCTATGATCCTGTGATATTCAGTCTCTGTCCTTCATATGCTGGGTCTCATTAAGGATGAGGTGATCTCATTTCTCATACCATATCTAAAAGGCTGTCACACGACTTATATATTTACCATATTTCATACAGACATGATTTTTATAGTGGGCATGAGAGCATGCAGAAAAAAAGGTTTTTAAAAGGCAGTGATATCTTAACAGAAAGAAGTCACAGAATGTTTTCTTCCATAGCTGTAATTCAACTTTTTTTATGGGTCTCTTTCCCCCTGCTGTTTGTAGCCTATTTTTTTTCTTTGCAAAAATATATGACAGGCTTTACTTGAGGAAATTTGACAGCCTAGGATATGCCAGGGGCAGGCATCACTACTAGAAAGAGCATCATTTTGGGAATTTGAATATATTAGACAAGCCAGAGTAGTCAAAAAAAAATACAGAGATGAAATGGGGAGAGAGTTTTGGGATGCAGTGTGGGAGATTGCCTTAGAAATATTAGGGGAAGGGAAAAGCAGGACACTCTCACAGCCACATGCCAGCTCATCTTTTCTCCCATTAATCACTAACACCTTGGCATGAGTCACAATCAGGCTGCTCTTGTCTCCAGATCTCCTACAGCCTCCTGTTACTACTCACCTCTTTTCCAGCTCACATTTTCCTTCCAGCATGTTTTGTGAGCCACACATCTGATTGAAACAGCAACTGGATGTGAGGAGGGAGAGCTGGGCAGAGCAGCTATAAAAATTCTGTGTTTATCTCTAGTTAAACTCAAGAAATTAAGGGCACATGAGATGATCATAAACAACTTGTAGGACTTGGCAGATGTCATAGCTGCCCTCATCCACCTTGCTGCCTGTTGGATCAGATGGGACAGCTCAGAAAAAATAAGAAACTGGGAAGGTTCAGTTCTCCTTAAGGAAGAGCACCCGCTTCAGTTGTTGTATTTGCATCCCCACTTCATGTTTCTCTGTCTTTCAGCAGATCTCATTCTCCCAGCACCAGTTTCAGAAACTGTCCTTTTCCTCAACTGACATTTAAGAAAATTCAGCACTGTAAACTATAAGTAAATGCATAATCTTATTGAAGCTCTGATTTTTTTTCTTTTTATTTTACTTCCTAAAAAGCAGTTGGCTATGTATTTATAGAAATAAATTAAAGGAAAAAAATATTCTTCAATAAATATCTCCAAGCCAGCTGAATGATTTGTATTGATTAAGTATGCTTAAAATTCTTGATAGAATACATATTTTAAAAAAGGCAATAAAGTAAATGGCATGAGGTACTTAATCCTGCATTACTTTCCAATTTTCTAAGGCTGGAGTGAGATTAACTCTGAGAAACACAATAGTTTGGAGTTTCTTTAAATAGATGTGGAAGGTTTCCTGCCCATGGCAGTGGGTTTGGAACTAGGGGATCTTTATGATCCCTTCCAAACCCACATCATTCTATGATTCTATTATTCTATGTATTTATGATCTCACCAAACATTGCTCTTCATTAAACAAATAAACACGGTGGGTATTTGCTGTAGTTTTGTGTTTGTTTATGTTACAGATAAATTAAAAACCATTTTGACAGGATCTTCAAGTCTTCTAGAAGTCCTACACTCTTGATTAATCAGATGTAGCGGCCAAAGAGCATAAGGGATGAAGTAATTTCATACCAATCACTACTCATTATTTAAGAATATTTTGACATGCTGCCTTATCTGTCCCATCACAGACCTCAGGGTGAGAGAGAGAAAGCTCATTCTGGTAAGTGCTGCAAGATCTGGTGAAAATCATTGGGACATATAACAGGATGATAGAGATAAAACATCAGGTTTTGGATTAATAACCATTCCTCCTTTCATGGCAGTGTGAAGGACTCTCCTCTTGTGAAAATCAGGTGCAGGATTCAGACTTACCTGTTGGTCTCACTGCTGGAAGAATTCTTGGCCTGAGGTCCTTTGTAATCTACAAAAGGCTCTGATGTCCAGGCATAACCCCACACCCTGCAGTCCTCACAACTGCTTGTCCCTCAAAGTTGGCCTCAGTATCATGCAAACACAAAAACCTCGGGTTCCCATAATGGCCCTTTCATCCAACAGGAGGGATTTACAAGCCTTCTAATCTTCTGGTAAAATACCTTTCCTGCCCTCCCTCTCCCACCATCTCACAACCCTCCTGTTTGCTGGAGATATTAAATATTATTGGGTCAAGTGATACAGGATCTCTTAGTTTCACCCCTTAACTAATTATGACTTAATTTTCTCCTTGAGTAGTCCCACTTAATGATCACAGAAACAGAATCACAGAATCACAGAATGGGTAAGGCTGGAAGGGACCACAGTGGGGTCATCTAAATTCAAGATGTTTGAATGCACATATTTCACTAGGGAAGTGGTCTGATATACAGAAAAAAAAGGGATAGAACAAGGTAAAATTAGCTCACATGCAAAGGAGTGGTAACAGAAAGAAGTGAAAAGAATA
>WBNO01004979.1:0-12307 GCA_013400575.1 Peucedramus taeniatus | reverse complement strand
AAAATTATTTCTAAATAATTACATTAAAATATTAATGCCCAAATTTAGTTAATGACAAATCTGCAAGCAACAAAAGGAATTTTATAATTAATTTGAGCTGCTAAAACTCCTATTTAAACATATAAATATTATTTAAGTGACCACAAATGTTAATTTCATCTGATTCTCTATCAATTAATTTTTATTGAATTTAAAGACAAGTATTTATAAGAGGAATTATACTCCATCCCTTAAAAAAAATTCTAGTCCCAAACAAACACTGTTCACAGACCATGCTGTCTCTAGACCTGGAGGCTTACTGTTTCCATTTTTCCTGAGTACCTTCAGATTACACTATCATTTTCCATCTGTCCTAGTTCCAAAATAATTTTTCCCCAATTGTTTTTCTTACGAGTAAATTAAGTAATTAGGCAAACAAATAATTGTAAGACTGAAAAATCTTACGATGACTGACTTAAACTGCATTTTAACATTCTTATTTATCTCTCCTTGGGTTTTTGCTTTTAAAGACTCCCTTTTTTAAATTATTGAAATAATTTGTGTCATTTTGTGGCACATCTTACTACTGGTTTCAGTGATAAAAATTTAGCAATTCCAGATACATTAACCATATTGATTTGACCGTGCTTCAGGAATATTCAAGTGTTCGTAATATTTATGAGCAATAGGAAAAATGCAATTAGCATTTATACAGTCAGTTTTCTAATTTTACAGTGCAGTGCTTTCTTGCTGCTTCTAAAAAAGCATATCAGAAAGATGGTAGGAATTGAGTGACGTTCTATTAACTACTACCATGTAACTATGAAAATATTTTGACAATGTCTCTTTAAGCTTTCAAGATTTTCTTCATTTAGTAAAAGAAATACAATCCAGAGTATTTCACACCTCTCATTGAAGCACTTTGCATTAACAAGTGCATTTTAGAGCATTAATATATACATATATGTATAAATTGAGAAACTTACATTATCAGTGAAAACAACTCCTAATTTCCACATCTGATACTTAACATCAATGGAATTTAGCCTGTAAAATTAAAAAAAAAATTGCATTTTATAGCAAAACAGAGCTGGAAAACATGAAACACAATCTATAGGAAGTGAATTGTCACATAACAGGAGTCAACAGCTGATCAACTTCTCCAAAAGCTGAAATACATTAGAACCTTGTTCTAAATCAGACTTTTACTCTGGAATTAATCTGTAAAAAAAAAAAAAGAAAAAAAAGGCAAAAAATCAAATTCATGAGTACTGTTTTGAATTCACCAGACCTAATGCTGATTGATTTCTAAAATGTTATCATGCATACAAGTGAAATAAGCTGTCTTTAAAATTCATGGTGAAAAAAAATATTTTCTTTTTAATGCAACCCACCTAAGCCTGAAATAGTTAGTCAAAAAAGGTAACCGAATTTGCACCCTGAAATGCCAATTCTTTACCTTAGTTATTATAGCATACCTTGAGTCACACAATTGGATGACATTAAAGACAGACAAATTTAGATCAGATGAATCTCAGAGCTTGTTCAGAAAATTGACCCATTTTTCTAAGGATATAAGGAAAATCATTAATGAAAATATGATAATTCTTACCAGTTAATGAGTTTTGATATAGGTACTTAGAAAAATCTTCTATTAATGTTACTTTTTGTAAAATAGAAAGCATCCCATCAGATAAAAAACATTCTTTATTAACTGTCAACTAAGTAGGAAATACCCTTTTTATTGCAGTGTGTCAAAATTTTGTGCCAGGCACTGAAAATCAGCAGGTGATACTTCATCAAGAATGGTGCTACTCGACCATTACAAAAAAAGAAAGCATTGAACCAAAACAAAACAATGAGTTATGGAGTGCCTGTAAGCTTTCTGTCTGTCTTGAAGACAGAGCACAGAACAGATTATTTTGAGGTATCCTGTACAAAGCCTCTGCAAGGATCCACTAGGCTTAATATTCCCATGTAAACAATCAAAGGAGGAGGTATTTTACATTAGCATCCATAAGGGGCAAGGTTTGGAATTGGGATTCCTACACATGCATCATTCCTTTTAATGGAACAGGCTGGGAACCTGGACATTAACAGTGACTGTGCCTGCCTCTCAACCACAACCCCCTACCCACCTATAGACATACCCTTCTACTTAAACAAACAGGCACATCCACACTTCTGTAAGTCCTGTGGTGTCATCATAGCAAGCATAAATCTTGAGACTTCAGGTGTAAAAACTACTGCAAGTAAAATTCCTTACTTTTTCACTAACCATTATGGGCAAGAGATACACTGTCACTTGAGGAAAAAGTCTACTAGTTTTCCAGGAATAATCCTGTTCTCTGAGATACTACATTAGTAAAAAGGGGGTTACCCACTCTAGACTATTTTGAAAACCTAGATTATTTTTTCTCATGGCAAGGAAGAACAAGGCCTTTTAAATTCTTCCACATTCTGAGGCCAACTGCATTCATTGTTTGTGCACTTCACATTTAGGATATGGTTTAATTTCTCACCAAACTATAAAAACTTCAGATCTTCCAGGAGAAATTTACAATTTTTCTATTCTTGAAAGCGGAAGTCTTATTCCATCTCTGCATTTGAAAGAAGCCCTGCTTATTTTCCAAATTAGCCTTATGTCAAAGCTTGCTGCAGATGCTTGAGCCTTATCTGCCTCTTCTATTGACGCTGACTGAACTAATGATCACTGAAACAACAGCAGTTAGAAAGGTAAAGGGACAAGGAAATAATACTAACGATGGCACCTCTGAAAATTAATTTTCATGTTTGTGTCTTCCAGATTATTTTCTCAAATATTCTACATCCATGATGCATCTAATTTAACACCATCCACCCAAAAGAAGTAACTAATTCAATTACAACACAGCAACACTGTCTCAGTCTCAGTGTGCAAAATTTAACTGTCTTTACTGTCTAATCTACAGGAAAGCTCTAACCACCTCATCCTTCTAAGTTTGTTACAGTTAAATAATACCGCAACATATTTAAATAATTATTTAAATATTAAAATATTTATACATTTAAATAAATACTCTTTAGAAATATTCAAGGCTGCATCAATGAGCACGATAGCTCTACGAGAGTCAGTAAAATGCAGATTTTTTAATGCAGCATATTACTGGGACAGGCATGGCCACCTGCAAGTAGAGTGCTTTAAGTCCCTTGAAAAAAGCGAGATGCAAATCCCAGGCTATTTTTCCAAAGGAAAGGGAGAGAAAAAGTAGGAGCTAGGGGTCAAGGAGTTCTGTTCACTTGTATCGAAGATGAAAATGCTATGCCATGCACTTCCTTTCAATGTTGTGTGACACAGCTGTCTGGTCTGGCCTCATCCTGTGCCACTTCTTCCCTGCACAGGCAGGAGCAGAAGCACTAGAGCTGAAACCTGCACCAGGTCACACCATTCTCTGTTTTCTTCACAAAGCACTGCAGTAAGGGGTCAGTTCCAATGCTTTTCCCACCTCTCTCTTCACTGCATGGTAAATATATGTCAAATTTGGAATCTGAAATATGTGTAAGTTTTAGTAGCTTCATTAGTATTCATTTCTGAAACTGTTAAAAAAGGGATAAGCGTACCTTCCTGAAGAGTATATTTTTATGTGACTGGTTCTGCAAGTTTTTATAATAGTTTTTTATTTTCCTGCAACATATTAATCTGTTATGAGTATGAAATTATTCCTCCAGGGAGAACATGAAAGATGGATGAGGTCATTTTTTTTTTTTTTTTACTGTATACAACATGGAAGAGATATTAGAGATGTTAAAAAAAAGGCATCCTTCAGACATATTCTTAAACTAAATATTTCATCAGCCTTCTTCAACTGCTTCATTCTGGTCTGTTTTTTCAAGATTATTCACAGAAACATCATTTAAATGTTTCTCCCCTCATATGAGTATGAGTACACAGGGAACAGAAAGCAGTTTTATTTTGTTTTTATACCAATAATAAAAGTAGTAGGGTTTTTTCCTAAACTCAAGCATGGGTCCTACTATAATCCAGCAGCAGCAAAACAGCATGGAAGAAAGCATTCAGGAAAGTACTTCTGCCACAATATTAAATTTTGTTTAGTACTGAAATGCCATGGAAACCTTGAGCCTTTACACTGCACCTGATTGATTGTTCAGACAACCTCCTGGTTTATTAATATCCATCTTTTATAAAGATGGATAAAAGAGTCCAAATCAGCTCTTGCTTCAATGCACTTCTAATCTACCAGTAGTCTCACTGCCTACTTCTCATAATCCTTGCACATCCGTAGATAAAATGTTGCTTTTAGAGAAAACTTTAAATAAACTCTTACATCAGAATCTCTGTAGCATTAAAATTCCATCTGTTAAAACATGCTCTATCTAGTTGAATACCTTTTTTATAACGCAGAACTGGAAAAAAAATGTTTTGCAATGCTTTATAAAAGCCTGTTCTACAAAGGAGAATTTACTACTCTGAATGTCTAGGGGCTTCTCTTTATTTCTGTCTCCCAAATGATATAAAAATGCATAGTTTAGGGAAAACAAATTATCAAAGGATGTGAAGATTAATCATCCAATTCCCAGATTTTACTAGTCACTAGCACTTAAATTTATTCCATAATTTCTTTATAATAAGAACACACAGTGCCATTTTTGCCCATTCTTTCCAGCAGAGCTGAACTGAGAACTTGAAAAGTAGATTCCAGCCCAGCTGTAATGACACTATCAAAAGAGTGGGAATGTGATATATTCAAGCTGCTGTGCACTAAACTACATCTTCATACATAAAAAAAAACAGAGGAATCCTGCATATATATTGTCTATAATTAAACAAATTTACTGTATCATTCAACATAGGAATTGATTTCTTATGCAAATATACATAAATGAGCAACAGATGTTTTGTCTGAATGACGAATCTTGAATGCTTGATTTTAATGTACAAAAAACTCCAACAAAAAACAAACAAACAAAAAAAAAAAAACCCAAAAAAAAAAAAAAAACCCTATCACAAGCAAACTGTAGGCAAATGCTTACACAGCAGAAAAGGAGCTATCCTTCTTTGGTTTCTTCTTTTCTCGAGCATCACTAAAATCAAGAGCAGCTTTGTCCATTCCTAGTAATTCGCTGATCCTATCACGGCCATAGAACTCACCATATTTATCCATTACCTAAAGTTAGAAGGAATATTCAAAAATATTCATTAGTGGGGTAGATCAGCAGTTATTTGGCCTGGATCTGATGAGAAGAGGTTTAACATACAAAGGAGCCTGAAAACCGTGCTTCCTGACTATGTGATCTCACACACATTGTGATCACAAGGTCTTGAACACAGAGTTATGGCAAGAAATTATTTTCAGTGAATTCCAACTAGCCCCTCTCTTTCTTATAAAATTTAACATGTTTCATAAGTAATTTTTCTGGAAAGAAACATTTACTTGCATAAACATTCTGACTGAACACACAGCTCCTTCCTAAATATTATCTGTCTCTTCTCATTTTAAAAAGAACAGTCAAAGAAATACAAATTTTTCTATAACAAGATCATAACTCAGTGACTCCTGCAGGTGAGGAGGTATTTTGCCAGCTTTCTAATAGGAAAGGCTTTAAATATTTAATGATATTTTTGCAGAATTTTAGAGAAGCCTTTTTAGTAGCAAGCCTGAAAACAGTGCTTCGTTATATGGATTCTTTTGTAGGCTGGGGATTAAAATACAAATATATATAAAAGAAGACATTAATCGCAAAATAGTATATTTGAAGGCAGTTAAATCATACAGTGCACTCTCTCAGCCAAAGCTAAAGTCTTCCACACAACTTAAAATCATACCACTTTCCTTTTGATTTGAGCTTTCCTTGACCATCTATATTGACAGAAGCAATGTAGGATTTTATTTTCTTTCTCAAGTACCCTGTGAGAGCTACTGCTTCTCCTTTGCTTAGACAGACAGATAGAAATCTCTATATAATGTAAAATATGAAAAAAAAATTTCCACAGTAAAATGAATTTTCTTCCCCAAGTCACCTAAATCCATCCCTTTCTCCATCTTTGCTTTCTCCCTGTAACATCTAATAACATCCCATTTGTGGGAATGGAATTTTTTTGGTCAGGTTGACCTAAGACTGTTACAAAGCAGAAGAGCTAAGAGTATCAAAAAACACTTTTCCGAAAGTATGATACAAGATTGGCATTAAAGTGTGAAGGAGGGGTAAATCTGTTTCAATAACATGCACACCCTCTTTTTCAATTGTGACCAAAGACACAAAAAAGATTCTTCTTGCTGTAAGCTACTGTACAAGCATTAGATTTATTTCTTAACAGCAAACTGAGAAAACATTTAAAATAGCATTTGTAAAAATGCTCGAGCCTAGAGGACTACAGTGGCACATGGGCAGGCAGGAACCCAAACTATGGATTCACAGTGAATGGATGCTCTGCCTGGTTCCTCCCAGGGCGGTCCCAGGAGAGCCTCAGACCCAAATCTGAAACCCTTCAAAATGAGTCACTGGTAAAAACCCTCCAGATCACCTGTCAGACTAAGAGGATTACTGCCAAGGGATGCATGCATCCCATAAATGGGATGGAATTGGATGTTACAGGAGGAAAGCAAAGATGGAGAAAGGGATGGATTTAGGTGACTTGGGGAAGAAAAACCATGGGAAAATAGAGAGGGAGGAACAAAAAAGGCCAGTGCATGCATATACCTTTCAGGGAGTTAGAGTTGCCTGATTATGCCCTGCGCCTAAATATCTCAATTTATCCTGTCTTCTTATTAATTACTTTTTAACCTTCTATTGGGTGAGGGACATCATTCTCTGTGTATGGAGATGAATAGATAAATAAAGAAAAGCTATTTTGCATAATTTGCATTATACATACAAGCACACACAAAATTCTTCATGCAATTTTATGAATGTATTTGAATTTCTGTTTTATACAAAACTTTCATGTAGAAAAAGTTTGAAATATATAAAAAATAGTAAGAATGTGGTAAGGAATTCTGTGTATTTTAAAACTGTAAATATGGAAATCTACACTGAATCAAAGTTATATTTCAAAGAAGTGTAGTCCACATTCCTCCCAACATGAACAGAAATACGCATTAGAATTTTATTTTGACCTCATAAATTTTTTTAAAAATAAGCCTTACCTTTCTTTTCACAAACTTGTCCCAATAGTTATTTGGAAAAGACCTGAAAAATGCAGATAAACATTACATTTTAGACAAATATATATCTATTCCGTTTCTAAGAGTTTCTATGTGGTGGCTACCACCAGTCACTTGTGAACCCTCTGGAGTGAAAGTTGTCAAATGGTGTTCAGCCTACCATGTCAATGTGAGAAGCACAGCAAAGCCAGTGCCTGCAGACAGGATTCTAGAGCAGCTACATCTCACACACAGCCCCATCAGCCAGAGAAAAAGAACTTTAACTATGTGATGCAAAGCACAGATCACTCTTGAACTGACAGCAGTGCACAACCATCATCACTGTCCTTGCCAAAACAAACCCATCCCATTTCTTTTTTCTTTTATGAAGAGAAATAATTTTAAGGCAAGACATTTGGGAATGCATAAGATTAAATAGTAATAGTAAAAATTATAGTAAACATTAGGCTTGCAGGTGCCTGAAAATTTTGTATATCCTTGCTAGAAATATATCTCTAATAATTGTTTATTTCAGACAAGAGGGATGATAAGTATGTAATTGGAGAAACAGAAGAGGAATTAGTTACAGGGCTATAATGAGATAGAATAAGTAAAAACTCACTGTGTGTTGATTACAAGTCTATCCCACTGTCCCTTAATATCATCCTCTGATGGCTGCTCTGTTATATATAGCCCATCAAATTCCAATTTCCTTGCCACTTCCTTTTCTCTCTTAAAAATAACTAGTGGAACCTGCAGTTGAAAGAAAATACAGGAATTATGTAAAATGCACTGATATGTCTGCAAACTTTAAGAAAAGCTAGTTGTTATGAAGAAATAGGTATCAAAACTGAAGAGAGCAAAAATAGTACATGAAAAAATTAAAAGATTTAACAATTCCCCAGAACACAGACAAAGTATTGATACACTAGGGCCAGGTCATTCAGAATCATTAAACTACAGCATACTAAACACTTGTAAAAAGATGGTCAAAACACCTGAAGAGATATCCTTCAAATAAAAACAGTTTTACAGTGCTATGAAAGAATTAGTCAAGTGAAAGAGAGCTAAAACATTTTTTAATCCTTCAAAATTCTACTGCCAAATATTATTTTGGGATGACATTTTTTGATTCATTTTGATAGCCAGAGATGTTAGAGGCTCCTTTTATTTGTTAAAGAATTTTTGAGTTTTCACAGTGGAAACAAAGTGTTTCCTTGCAGAGAGCAAAGACTGAAAGCAACAAAAAAAGAATTGTCAGCAGCTGAGACACCTGGCCAGGCTTTGCCTACAACTCTCTTTCATCAGCTGGATGGCTTCAAAAGTACATTTCAAGAAGGCAGAAGTAAATAGTGGTCCAAGTTGAATGGATGTTTCCAAGAAATCTGTTACCAAAAAAAGTAAACTCTACTCTTTCTCACAGACATGAGTATACTGAAATAATAATAATGAAAATCAGTACTACTCCAGCAACATGGTGATTACATTAGATTCAATAAAAAAGAGTTCCAACACTATTTTCAGGCAGCTAAATGAGAAAAATGTAATGGATTTCATGCTAAGCAATATTTAGAAGCAAACCTATCACACAAAGGCCTGCAGTTCAGAAGAATTTGGATTTAAAGATCTCCAAAATAGAGAATGAAACCTTAATTGGACCATATTTTGGTTTCAGAATTGGAAAGAAGGCAATTAATAAGGATAAATATTGATAACAACATTTTTCCCTTTTAGTCAGAGAATAAATGTTAAAAAAAAAAAAGTAGCATAAAAGATCATAGTAGAAGCAAACAAAAATTATGAGGTGGGAGAAGAAAACATCTCAAAAACCAGAAATCTAAGCTTTCATGCTGAATGGTAATCAATGCAACAAAAAAATGGTTTAGTATCTATTGACCTGTAGGGATACTTAAAGTAGAGATGAAAATCAACACTAAAAGTAGTAACATGACGAACATTTCCTTGAGCTACAAATGCAGATCGTGTCTTGTAGCACAGAACAAATTACTAGCCATTGAAAGAGGAAAAGAAAAATATTAAGGACCACATAAGACCATAATAGATATAAGGACAAATAGATATAAGGACAAATGAGCAGCTGGGTCATATCAAGGGTCCATTTAATTTAGCACTATCCTGCACTTTGACCTACAGCTTACAGTGTGTTAAAATGGGAGAACTACATATCAGATATACTTCTCCCAGCTCCAGAGATTTATGAAATTTGTTTTTCTTAAACCACAATCAGCGTTTTGCCAATAGAAGTGGCATCTTTAATTTTCACATCCCTAACAGAGATCTTCTCCAAGATATTCCTCTAAAATATGTTTAGGCTCCTGCCAAAACACTACCAGCAAAGCGTGTGTGTGTATGAACAGCAGGCATTTTATAGAGTCACAGTATGCAGCAGCAGTAGTCCAAAATGCTGCATTCTTTTCAAATGACCTAATTGACAAGACTAGTAACGCAGCATCTGAAACTGTCATCTGCATCATGCGTGTTCTCATCTTGTCTTTGGCAGTCAAAAGCAGCTTCTGAAGCAGGTTATTGCTGTAACTCTCTGTCTAACAGCAAATCAGACTCTGGCCTACAGCCTCCTGAACAGACACATCAGCTAACACACACTTTCTGTGTACATTACACTAACAAAACAGATTTCTTTACACAGTGTCCCAACCTGCTTAAGCAGGTTGAGTGTTCTAAGTTATACTGTTAGACAGATAAAAAAGTTTAGACCTAGAAAAAAGAGTTATTTTTTTTCTTACTTTCAAACAATAATATCCTATAATGCAGAAGAATGAGATGACTGTGTGTAGGATGGCCAAAATCCTCAGTGTGGGCTCCATGTAGCCACTGCTTTCTTCCAGGACATAATGCACTGCAATGACCCTCTCATCATCGCTTTCCAGGATGTTCAACTTGGTACTTTCACCATCAGATACCACAGGAAGCTCCTTTTCTTCTGTCACAGCAGATGTGGAGACCTGTTTAAAACACTTAATATTGCAGCTGTATTCCTTTGACAGGAGCTTTATAATACTACAAGCTAAGTTGTTGAGCTGAAAAAAATGATGCCAAGGACAATATAACTGTAAAAAAACTTTAAAGAAAGAGGTTTTTTTGCATAAAAATGTCCACAAAGAATACCTCAGCAAGACCTTTTCATCTTGTTACACCAGTCCATGATAATGTGCTTTTTCTTTCCCTTTTTTTCACTGTCTGTCCATAATACCAAATTTGGTCCATGATTAATTTTATCATTTCAAATTCAAGAAAGGGCACAGCCCTCTTAGAAGAAGTCCCTGACAGTAGTCTTTATCATTACGGTGCTCTGCCAGAAAATGATTCAAATCCAAAGACTCCAGAGTTGCATTAATGCTACTAAAATCTTGACAAAATCTGTGATATTCTAGGCAGTTTAAGATGATGCAACTCCTGGCTGTAAATAGAAGACTCTTTCAGGAGAGCATAATGGCACGAGAAAACATCTCAACTGACATGGATTAGTTTAAGTTACCGATGAAGGCTCAGCTTAGCTGGTTCACTGTACTGGAAAATGGAGCATCCGAGGCAAGGGTGTGCATCTCAGCTGGCTGCCTTTGTCCCAGCAGAGTGCTCTGTCAATAGCTATTTGTGTACTGGAAGTCTATTTTTACTTCACACAAACATTTCAGCGGTCACCATGTTAGATTTCTGAAGTGGTAGGATGAAGCAGGTATTTAACCTGCTAGGCTAGGCAATTTTACCATAATATATTGACTACAAAACCCAGATGTTTTCCAGTGTGAAACTTAAAAAGTAATATTTTGAGAAATTTACCTTATAGAAAAGAAGGATGAAGTTGATGGCAAAAGCAACAAATAACGCCAACATCCTCATGTTGTAAAAGTTTCGTGCAAAATAATTCTGAAAAGAGGACAGACCATAAATATACTTTGCCTAATAAAGATTCAATCATCATTAGTAAGTTGCTGCTGAGAACGTTTTTCCCCCCTTATGGAACTTTTTAATAGAATTATAAATACAAAAAAAACAAAAAAAACAAAACAAAAAAAAAAAAACCAAAACAAAAAAAAAACCAACAAACATTTTAAGTGATGTACAAGTTCTCTCTTACTCTACAGGTGAAATAATGAATAAAGGACCTTTTGTTTCACTCCATCCACAAAGGATGAAGGATTTCTAATTGCCTCTTACATATTTTTCATTGTCCATCCAATACACTTGGAAACAACACAGAGACATCACAATGTAAGACTAATGTAATACACAAGTCTCTATCTTCCCTGTAGTTCAATATTCGTACCTAGAGCAAACTGCTACTTTTACCAAAAAAAAACCAAAAACCAAATAAACCTGCATATAAGTTTATCTTAAATATTTTCTATTCCTAAATCAACTGCATTTTTGCCAGCCAGCAAAAATCCATGTGTGACCTGAGTGACATGAATAGAAAGCTTTTCTGACTTTTTGACACTATCAAAAGGACTGCAGAAATGTACCTTTTCCCTTCCTGACAACACACAAACCTTTACAGCACACATTTTGAATGTTTTAACACTCTGAAAGGAATTCTACCATTTTTCAGCCCTAATCATAGATGACTACTAGTGAAATATAAAATTACACTTTTGGAAAAAAATTTAGCTGAATTCACATGACTGCAACGGGACTAGCCTAAAAATGTATCTCAGCTCAAAAGCCAAATTTAAACACTTAATTTCACAATAAGATTTTGACTGCAGTTTTGTAGTTTTGCTATGTTCTCATGCTAGAAGTAGGCCATCCCTACACAATTATATACTATATACATAGCAAAAGTGTATTTCATTTTGCTTTGCATTTCTCTCTGGCCTCAGATAATATGAATAGAATATCCAAGCTAATAAAAGGATGGATTTTAAGCAGTTATGGAGCAAATATTACCTGATATTTTATTGAGAGACTCTCAGATGCAGTTTTACATTTTCATAAAGTCTTATTTTCTACAGGTTTTAAAAAGCTAGACAAACACTGACTTGCTATTTCATAAAAAAAAAAAAAAAAAAGTAGTAACATTTTTTCTTATTTGCTTTAGGTTAAGCATTGTATCTTAGTTGATTCTTTTTTTATAGGAGAGCTTGCAATTTCCCAAAAGTGTCTCTCAGGGAAGGAGAAATCCTACTGTCTCACTAGCTGCTGTAAAA
>WBNO01004976.1:0-18083 GCA_013400575.1 Peucedramus taeniatus | reverse complement strand
TATATATATAAAAATTTAGCCAGAAAATAGTTAAATAGTTTCATTGTCTATGCAAAATAAAATTTCCATTACAAAGCCTCTAGACCACTGATAGGGCACAAGTACTTTGATTCGACATGTTTCTCCAAATACCCTCCTCACCAGGTGAGGTGACCTTTCAATCTTTTCACAGGATTCTTGCCAGGGTTCTCACCTTAGATCAGGGGCCATGTGGAGAAGCATTCTTGTACTATCTCTGACACTGTTTTATCCTGGTTTTACACAGTACCTGGGATCTGCTTGAAATGCCTTCCTACAGATTTCCAGCATCTGCCAACACTTGTAATCAGTCACTGCAACAAAAAAGCCACCCTGTCATTTTATTTTAGCACTTTCTTAGGAATGTGCATTGACAAGCTCTTCTAGGCCCATTCCATCTGTCCAGAATCATATTTTGCTTCTTTCTTCTTTAAAAGGTTATTAATTTATTGATGAACATTGATAGCTTTTCAAAGTTTGCAATGCTTAGATATGAAAAATTAATTAGGACAGATCAGCAGGCATTTGAAATTAGTGTCTCTTTATGAATGGTAAGAGGGAATTTGAAAAAACCCACACATTTTCAGTTTAATTTAAAAGAAAAAAAAGTTACAGGATCCTATTGAAATCAGAAGTAGTCTACTTTAGACTCAGTTTACATCCTTAATGGTGAAATTATTTAACCATAATTAATGAACATAGTATGAAGAATCCCTCTTCAAGTGACATTTTGAAAATGACTGGTTTTGGCCATAAAGTATTCTAATGAATTTTCAGAATACGTTGTGTACAGTAAAAGATGATTATAGTTGTCCTGTGAAAGAGTACTCCAAAATCAGATGGATGATGCATGGTCTTAAAAGATACACTCTTAGTTAAATTGCTCTGGGTTCCATGTGTAGATCTTAGTAGGGCAAATCTCATTAAAAAAAAGGCAAACGAAAAAACACCAAACGAAGAAAACCCCCCCAAACCAACATAAATAATTTATTCAGTGTGCATTAAACAACCTGTATGAACCATAAGCATAATGAAACATAAACTAAGAAATGGACTCATTAAGATATATGTTAGCCCAGTAACCCTGAAGAAAAAAAATTATACACTGGTTTTCAGTGTCATGTGATCACAGGAAATGTGAGACAGATTGAAAATTTTTAGTTAATTAGAAATTTTCTTAACTAGAGAGTACTCAGGAGTTTTTTTTCAGAAGCAGAGAAGAGAATTTAACTAAAGTACAATTGCTTTCAACACATGGCAATTTTATTTTATGTTTTATTATTGAAGATACTATCTTGAAAATTTCTGAAGGAACATTTTCCATTGAATCCTCTCTCATCATCAGTGATCAGGGCAGGTTACAAAAAAGGACGTCAGCTTAAGAACACTTCATGGCATCACACCTGCTTCACCAGCCTGAACTCAGAGATTGAAACCACAGCTTTAATTTGCCCTGCAGTCTAGTAAGTATGAATTCAAATGTGTTTGGATTCACAGTTCTCAGCACACTAAACAGAAGATGTCTTAACTACGTGATAGCATCCCCTTCAAAAGTTGTCTCAGAAGTCTCAGTCCTCAAGGTATTTTTTGATTCTTACCTCGCCACTTTCATTTACACACCCTTAATGCTGGATGTCTGTACAGAGGATGTCTGTACCTCTCAGAAACAAGCTAGAAAATCTTAATTTCTTCACTGATAATAAAATATATTAATTCAGATGTAAATATCCACATGGGTAAAAGCCTAGAGTTAGATGATGTGAAATCCCCCCTAATTTCCAAAAAACATTAATTACACAGCTTGAATCCGATTTCAGTTATGAGAATCCCAGCTACGTGTATGTTTCATTTATTCTGTCAAATTGCTGACAACTGTTGATACATTGAATAGCAAGAAACTAAGTTTCTAGACTAATTAAAAAATAAACATTTTATGTTCAATGTATTCAATGTCAAATTTTGAAAAGTTGTTTTTTTGCCCTCTGAGTGCTTTTGAACTTCCTTAGTAAATTAATTAAAGATCGGGAATGTGAAAGTTTGTCTTATATTTCAAGTCATCAGCCCACACTCTACACTACTTGGGTTCATAAAGCTATTTCTTGGTTTCTCTTCTCAGTCATGGCCGAAGTTGATCGGTAATTTATTTTTCTAGAGTGTCCATTTGCAGTGTGGGGGCACAGATCTCTTTCCAGCAGAAAGATGAAGGACCTTCTCTGTGGTACTCCATCAGGATGCTGGGGTCCATCAACAGTGGCATCACCAGCAGAGATAAAAAAGCCACTTTTTCCTCTGGTCAGTGCTTGTCACACCACACATGCATTACTGTTTTCAGGTTTGGTCCCCACCAAGTAGAAATAGACTGGGGAGGGTTCAGACAAGGCTCACAAAGATGATCCAGGAACTGAGAAGCTGCCATATGAGGACAGGCTGAGAGAAATGGGTTTGTTCAATCATGAGAAAAGACGGCTTCAGGGAGAGCCTGTCACCCTTTCACACTAGAGTGTGACTACAAAGAAGTTTGCAAGGAGTCACCAGGAAAAAATGAGGGATCATGAGCACAAGTTGCTGCTGGGGAGATTCTGACTGGACAGAAGAAGAAAATTTTTCACAATGCCACTGGAATAATGCCCTCAGGAAAGTGGTGAATTCCCCAATGTTGGATACTTTTAAGACTCAGTTGGACGGCATGTGTGCCATCTTATCTAGATTTTGCTTTTGCCAAGAAAGGTTGGATTAGATGATCCTTGAGGTCACTTCCAATCTGGTATTCTATCATTCTATGAGTCGTGATTTGTAGCTACTAACCTTAGCTTGGCTTCATACAAGAAAAAACTGACACTTTGAATCATGAGTCATCTGCTTTTTCTGGGTAGAGAGAGTGTTCTTGACATAGACTCACTTCATTCCACTGTGCTGAATAGTAAAGTTTAGATGCCAGCTTTATAGAGAGAAAAATAACTATTCTCCAAGAGTTCTTATATATCCCCCTTCCAATGAAAAAAACACTAAAATGTTACCTAATGAAAATGAAGTACTTTCTGTTCTTTGTTTTAAACTATAGCTTTGTCTCATATTTATTCATGAATTAGACTAGTTCGGAGGACCTTGATGGGAGTGATACAACCTTATCCATAACCAATTTTAAGACTCATGGTAATAAACTAAAATAATTGTTTTTTTGTTTTTTTGGTTTTTTTTTTTGTGTGTGTGCTTGAGAAAATTCTATCAGCTTGAATCATATATACAATATAAAATAGGCTTACAATTAAGAGAGAATAAGATTCACCTCTCTTAGGTTTCCTCCCCTTCCTCTTCATAACATAACTACCAGTCTTTGCAGAGACATAGTAAATCTGTGTGTTCCCTGGTTTTCTATCTTTTTTGACCTTTTTAGCAGAGGAGCATGTGCCTGAGAATGCTGTCTCAGCAGAAAAAGACAGCTTTCCTACAAGACCAAGCAGTTAGCTGAGGGAAAGTGTATTAGTAAAGTGGCTGCTCTATGCCAAGGAGAAAGCAGGAGAGAGAATGAGGCATGCTTTGCTTGCTCTGCAATTCTTTAGAAGCTGCTGAATTCTGTCTGGCCCCTCTCTGGGGGCCTAAAACAACTAACTCCATAATGACTAAGGAGGTAGTTGCAGTTAATTAGCCCAGAAGATCACAAAGTTTTTATTGCTCTCCAAAAAAACACCTTAGATTCTCTCTAGATGTAACAGAAACTTCTGTCATCTTTCCATTCCCTGTCCTTTACAGTTCCTATGAGAAATAATCCACTTGTTACTTGAGTCAGCTCCTGGCTGAAGTGCCCTATGAAGAGAAGACCACACTTTTCTGGTTTGTAATAGTTCACACGTTCTGCTCCAAAGGAAAAGAACTCCTACCTCTCATCCCAGACAAGAGAAATTAGCACCTTGTCTTCACAGCACATGTTAATTTTGTCAAGGGTAAGGTTAATTTTCTTCATAATGGCTGGTATGGGACTGTGTTTTGGATTTGTGTTGAACACAGAGTTGATAATAGAAAAGGGTTTGTATTATTGCTGAGCAGCTCTTACACAGAGCCAAGGCATTTTGTGGCCTTTTATACTGCTCATACCCTACAAATGGCAAGGAAGTTGTGGATGCATGGGAAGTTGGTAGGAGACACAGCTGGGATAGGTAACTCCAACTGACCAAAAGCATATTCCATGCCATATGCTCAATATATAGAGTGGGGAACGAAGAAGAAGGAAGAGGCAGGATGTTTGGGGTGATGGCATTTTTCTTCCCAAGTAACTGTTAATGCATGATGGGGTCCTGCTCTCCTGGATAAGGCTGAACACCTGCCTGGCCATGGGAAGCAGTGAATGAATTCCTTGTTTGTTTGTGTCCATGGCTTTTGCTTTCTTTATTATACTGCTAATCTCGACCCATCAGTCTTCCAGCTGCAATTCTTCTGATTCTCTGCAGATTCTTCTGGTGGGGTAGTGAGTGAGAGGCTGGGTGTGACGTGGTTGATGGCTGTGGTTAAACCTTAACATGTCTTATGACAGTCTGACACATGCTGAAGTGTCATGAAATCTTACATTCCATGGTCCTTTCTGTACCACCCTATAGAACATACCTACTAAGAAGGCACAGGGTAATGGAAAACAGTAAAATATCTGCATTTAAATTGTAAATATATCAGAAATGGTATAAAAATAATCAAAACTTCATTTACTGAGAAAACAAAAATCGCCTAGTGTCGCCGTGCCTTTCTGAATCCCTTATCAGAGAACCCCGGCCAGCGGCGGCTCAGCAGACAGCAGGGGGACACTCTCCTGTTCTCCCGGGGAGTCAGGAGAGCGTCTAAGGCTCTCGCCTTGTTGGGGTGAGGCAATGGAGCGACGCAGGCGAAAGAGGGAGCGGACTCCGGACGAGGGTCTTAATCCAGGTTTATTAGAAGGGCTCTGAAACCCAGAGCATCCTTCGTCCGGGGACCAGGAGCCCTGCAGTGCAGCATCTTTTCAAGGGAGGAGGGAACAGAGGAGGGGTCCAACAAAGGACCAATGGATGGTCATGGGGGTGTGGAAACTGGGGAGACGGGCTTTTGGGGAAGCCAATAAGGGCCTTTTGAGGGAGGGACCCCGATGCCTGAACCAATCACTCGACGCCCTTGGTAGAAGCTTCTAGGGAGAAAGGCGGGCTGCCGAGTGACGGATAGGGCACCAGGGAGGGGCCGAGGGAATGACTCAGCAATTGTTGCTGAGTCGAGGGGAGGAGGCAGAGGATTGACACAAAGGTAGGGGAGGGGGCAACATGGACAGAACCATTGCAACGGGGGGAAACTGGGATGGACCAAGGCACAAGAACCAATACAAAAGTGGTATAGCAAAACATCGAGAACACAATACAACAGCCTGGATCTTAGTGAGATAAATAGGTGATGAGAAAGTGTTTAGAACTGAAAGACAGAAGGAAGAGACCAGAGGAGATTTCAGATAGTTGAAAATCATCCAACATTAAAGACTGCAGTGAATGGGTGAACAGGTGAACAGGATCCTTGAGGTAACAGCAATATAGAAAGAAAGACTTGCCAATGCCACCTTACTTTTGTTTCCCTCAGATCCAATTTCTCAGAAGAGCCAATGTAGCGAAGTTCTGAAGAGAATGCACTACTAGTTACTATGAAGAGTATGAATGACAAGGCTAGCAGCCTGCTGCTGGACTTTCTCTTGTGAATCTTCCAAACACAGCATCAAGGCAGAATGCCAGAGGTATGTGTTCAACGAATACACCAGTATTCGGTAAAAACTGTTGTCAAGCTGAGATGGAGAAAAGAAAATGTGTACTCAAATATTAATGTCAGTTCCTTGTTTTTGTAGTATTTCCTGAATAGGGAAACTACGAAGAATTTCACAATCTTTCAACCGCCCAAACACATTGAATGAGACCTTAAGCAATGCACAGGTGTTTTGCCAGTATTTGTCATGATTCTCCTTCATAGTATGATACTGATGATATTTGTCATATGATCATTGAATAATTTAGGTTGCAAAGCATCTCCAGAGTCATGTTGTCTTCACCTTACTGCAGTCCCAAGCAAATAACGTAATTCAAATTCTCTTCAAAAGTTTCCTGGAACTTTAGACTAAAACACTAGGTCTCAGAGTCTGCTGGTATTAGTATGCTTATTTGAGGGAATCAGTTTCTCAAAGCTTTGTAGGAAGCTATAATAATGTTTCAAAGATGAAGAGTATCTGTTTATTTTTCTGCCTAACCCTTGCATTGACTCTATTGAACCATTGACAGTATGCCAGAAACCTCAGCGACAGTTTGTGTACTCTTTCTTATTAATTCTATTACTGGCATATGTCAGTCTTGCAAAGCAATATATCTAAAAGCTTGGTCAATTTTTTTTTTTTTCTGCTAAAACAGAATGTAAAATTATTAAGATATCATAGTGGACCCTGGCTGGATACCAGGCACCCTCCAAAGCTACTCTATTACTTCCTTCCACAAGTGGATAGAGGAGAGAAAATATAGTGAAAGGTTTGTGAGTGAAGGACCAAGATTTAGTGTACCTAGTTTTTAACCATAATTATCTCCAGAAGAGTTGTTCTCCCCTTGTATTCTTAACATCTATTTAATGTTACTATTCTGTTCTTCATTACTGAGAATGAGTGGCATTGAATTAATCACTTGTGTGCTGATTACAAAACATTCTGTTCATTCCTCATTAACCTCTATGAACCACTAAGAAATATTGAGCTGACCTGACATATTTTCATTGTCCCCTTTGTGGCTTGTCAGGCACTTAATCGCTATGCTTCCATAGAAATTACTTATAACTTTTTCAGTGTGCATTTTTATTTTCACATTGATACACTAAAACCATAAATATTTGGAATGCTCATATGCAGGTCAAATAGAACAGAATGCTTTTTTCAAAAGCAATAGTTACAATGTGGGGTAAATTACAATGACATTGAATTGAAACAACAGAAGGTTCAGAAAGAAGCTCATCTGTTTGTAGATAAGGAAAATATGGACTGTGACAGCATTGACAATATTTCAATGTCGCTGAGTTATAATTAAATAAATCATAGTTAATTAGGGATAAACTGAGACAATCAACCCAAAAGAATTAATAAGGCTCAATTCATAATGCTTGATTTACTCTCCTGAGTGTGCTCTTGTTTTCAGGCCTTTTGGTTAGAGTTCATTCCACCAAGATTTATTGCCCACATCTGAACCAGCCCACATCTGAGCTCTTTTCACAGTCGTTTGTGGTGGGTCAACCCTCCCTGCATGTCAAGTATCCACCAAAGCTGCTCTTATCACTCCCCTCTGCAACTGGACAGGAGAGAGAAAATATAATGAAAGACTCATGAGCTGAGATAAGGACTGGTAGAGATCTCTCACTGAGTACCATCACAGGCAAAACAGACTCTGCTTGGGGACCTTAATTAAATTTATTAATAATAAAAAATTAAAGCATGATAATGAGAAATAAAATAAATCTTATAAACACTTTCCTCCCAGTCCTTCCTCCTTCCCAGGCTGTACCTCCTCCAAGTTTTCCAATAACTGCTCCCACTTGGGTCAGTCTTCCACAGGGTGCCACTGTGCCATCCTACTGGCACAGACTGCTCCAAAGTGTGTCCCCCATGTGGTCTCAAGTCCTACCAGGAAACGTGCTCCAGCATGGTGTCCTATCTCCATAGGTCTGCAGGCTCCTGCCAGCACAGGCTTTTCATGGGTTCAAAGCCTTCTTTCAGACACCCACCTGCCCTGGTGTGGATCTCCTCTGAGGGCTGCAGGGGGGTCTCTGCATCATCTTTTCCCTCCTGGGCTGCAGGGGCACAGCTGCCTAACCATGGTCTTCACCATGAGCTGCAAAATAACCTCAACTCCAGCCCTTGGAGCACCTCCTCCCTCTCCTTTTCCGCTGACTCTGGTTCCAGCTAACTCTGTTACAGCTAAAACTGTTACACTACCTCAGATATAAGTGTCTAATGTGTATCTGTCTGCACTTGGTAAAAAAATCCTACTTAGAATGCATTTCCAACTTTATTTAATTACTGGGGTTTTTTTATTGTTTTGTTTTTACCAGTTGTTCCTATTTTTAAACTTTATAAAATTATTTCTTTTTCTTTTCCCATTCAATTTACTTCAAGAGTGATACCTGTACATGTATCTAACTGTATCTATTATTGTAAAACTCTACACAATTTAATCAGTAGGATTTTTATCTATATTTCCCTTTTTTCATGTTGTCTTAGGTTCTCCAAGATAAAGTAATTTTCTGGAAATAATTGAGTTGTGATGAAGGAAGCTTTTTTCTGTATCAAGATATACCACTGCACTCCTACAGGTTCAGATTGTTTATATTCAGCTATCTTGATTCAGCTGAGAGCACAATACAAAAATAAATGGAGAAGTGATGATGAATGATTAAAGACAAGAAACATGTAAGGCTCTTTTCATGCATATCAGCAGCATGTGACATTGCTGATCATAAGGCATCATTATCCTGACATGCAAGAGGACATATCAGAAGAATGTACCAGTCTCCATTTTCCTGGATTGATCATGACTAAAGACAAAGGAGACATTTTCTATAACAGGACCTTCCTTCTGGGACTCATTAAAAATCTTGGTTTTTCTCTATAAAAATCAAATTTTATTTCTTTTAAGGATATAAAATGCCTGAGTAGTTGCATCATTATTGTATTTGAAAAAAAATGAAAAGAAGTAACATTGTAGGCTTCCACACTAATTCAAGCAAATTTGAATTGCACTAGGCAACAGTAAAAATAACTTACAGTTCTGGTGCAATTTCCTTTAGCAGAAAGCCTCATACAATAAATTTTATCTACAATTTTAGTATATTTCTGAATCCCATGCTAGTACATAAAATGAGGTAACATAGCAGCAGCCTGATAAATATTTTATATATTCTGACTGGATAAACAGATTCAGATGCATCCCAATGCATGATGACTACCATTAGTCATAGTCACCTCTTTATGGCCTCAGCCTTCTGGAAAATTTAATTCATTTGTTATGCTCTGAGCATAACCTGACAACTATGAACATAATAAGCATTTGTTCTTTGCCTGCAACAGTCAGGTCACAATGTCCAAGTGTTCACAAGGCACATTCAGTGTTACTGAGCAGAGAGCATTGTGGTCACACTGATGTCAGATAGGTAGCTGAAGACATGCAAGACAGGTGATTGTTATCAGAGCCTCGTGGACATCCATTTCCACAGGAGCTGAGGAACAACACAGACTCCAACACTCCTGAGTCTCAACAGGAGCACAATTTGGCCTTGCTTTCTTAAGCAGGGTGAAATGGAACAGGTAGGTTACAAAAACTTAAACATACTAATAGGTCATCCCAAACTTTGATTTCTGCCTAAATATACCCATAGCAAAATAGTAAGAAAAAAAGGAGAAATCTGCAAATTCACTTGTTGTACTTTCAAATCATCAGGATGGATGTATGTATGTATGTATCATTCATACACACGGTCACCAGTAAGAACAAAACTTTACCCAGTCAGGGCAAAAGTTGAAGAGTATTTTCTACCCAAAAAAACCAAATCAAAACAAAACCCTCAAAAAAATTCCCCTCCCCCCCAAAAAAAAAAAAAAAGAAGAAAACCCAAGCAAAGAAGAAAGGAGATGGGAGAAAGTACCTGTCTTAAGCATACTAAAAACAAAAACGTTTACCTAGTAGCAGGACTAGAATAAGGTCCTATATTCTCAAGGAGCTTTCACCATTTTAAAATCTCACCATCATAAAATCCCTTGCCCAAGAAGAAAAAGAAAATAGAAGATAGCAGAGAAAAAGCCATGCATATTGTTCTTTCTTTTAAATACTTAAATGCAATATAGACTAAAGAACACCCAAACTGTATAACCCTATTGTAAGATTTGTCCCAGTTTTTGTAGTCAGAAAAAATCCTCAATGCAGATAGCATTTAAAAAAATCACCTTATCACCCTGCCTTAATGTAGACCAGTGATCATGTAATTTGTAAATGTGGACTGTATCTTTTTCTGTAAAGGGACTCATGTAACTCCAAATGTGCTCAGTTAGAATACAAGTGAAGAAACTGTTTTTCTTTTCTTAAACTGACAGAACTGTTATTTTGTGTTTTCTAATAAGAACATATTTTTACTTGTGTGTCACTTAATGGACAGCAGGTTCAAATTCCTTTGTGATGCTGTATTGCTGTGTTGGGTGCAGGTAAAGATTTTGGTATGTGCAGAGAGCTGCAGGGGTGGCCTCTGTTAGGGGCTACAGGGGCTGCCCTGATCCAAACACAGATGTTTCCAGCTGGCTCTGACAGAACCACCACAGCTGAGCCCAGCTCAGCTGCCATGGTGGCAGCTCTGGGAACATGTATTTAAGAAAAGGCAAAAAAATCACGTAAAGGAAGGAGAAGTTTTTCTGTTCTTTTTACATTTTATGAGGATAACAATATTTCTAGGCACCACAACATACATACAAGAGAAACATGACTTAAAAGTAATGGTAAACGTACAGTAGTTAGGAGTCTGTTCATATGGTTCTGCTTAAAGAAGGAAAAAATAATTACATAGATACCCACTCAAATGGAATAAGAAGACTAAGCCTTAAAATCCATTAAAAGCTTCTTTACTAATCTAAATGACCCCTTATTTCCACTCTCTATAGTGGGTGATTGGATACCTCCATCACAGCTAGTTGCCTACACTGCTCATGCTTAACTTAAGGTGGCTAAATCTGGAACTGAACCCAAGTGGTACTTGCTGAACATAGGCTTATTCCAAGGTTTTAAAATAAATTTAATTACAGGACACAAGGAATTTCTATATACACATTAAAAAAAAAAAACAAAACCAAAAAAAAACTAACAGAGAAATTAAAACTGCAGAAGCATAGCCTACTGAATTTATGCATGAAAGTGGACAAATAAATAGAAATACATAGATATGGTGCAGAGATATCTTTGCAAATGCTCATTTGTTCAAGAAAAGCAAACCAGACATGTCAGATAAGCTTTTAATACTCAGTCAAATCACACGTTATGATTTTTTCTAATCTAGTGGCTTAGTTTTGTCTTACATATATATATATATAGATATATCTGTAGACTAATCTATATATACATAAAGCTGATAACTGAGTAATTTCAAAGCCTGAGCACTCCTTCAAAATGGAAGAAAAAATATCTCCATCAGTAGGAGAAGAATATCTTTCTTTTTATTTTACATCTAAAGTTGATGTTTTTCAGCACATTAATTATCAAGACCAGTCTTTTGTAAACACAAGAGTTCAGCTTGTAATGAATTTTTAGAACAAGAGATCAGCTAGTTTTATTAATCTAGTATGCTGTGGCCTGATTAAAAAAAAAAAAAAAGAAGGAATTATGGAAGATTCTACAATATTTTAATGGCTCATAATATTGTGGTTGTAGATTGGCATTTCTATAATTATGAAAACTAACTCCTCTAATTCAATGCAGGAAGGAAAATTCCATTAGCAACCTAAAAAATAATGCAATACTTATATGCTCACACATAAAAGAAGAAAAAAATTTGACAAATTGTATTTCCATTTTGGTTTGTGTTCTCTTCTCAGAATGAAATACAGGTCATAAAGAAGAATATCAGATCATAACACCAAGTACAGTCTTGAATCACTTGCTGTTTTTTTCTTGTTTGTTCCTTGTTCAGTTAAGCCTCAAATAGTTGTTTTGAAATTATCACTTTCCTCTGTAATGTCTAGGTCAGTACTGCTCGCTTTAACTTCTGAACCTTCCTTACATCAAGCTGAAAATCTTGCCTTTTTCAAACTATTTCTCTGGGAATTCAACAGTGTCTCTTTCACCAAAACTGCCAATCGTCTTTTCTGCCCCTTATGCCTTCCATCAAGGTAAGGGAATAGGAGTGGGAAAACAAAAGAATCAAAACCTCTTTCAGTACGCAAGGGTCATAGAATTCAACTCTTGTCAATCTCAGACTTAAGTTTGAGCTTGCGATTTTATTTTCCTCATGTAATCAATAGGGAGAAATAAGCACCTAAAAGGTTGATTGATGTGTCAGCTGTTAAAAGCATCTCTTGTAAAGTCAGCTGAGCTATGTTTGGACAATTCAATTTCTCTACAATGACTTTAAAAGATGTTTGAGATGTAATAGCTTTAGATATCTGATTTAACATGTAAGATTTCCATTAGGTGATTTAGAGATTTAAAGTCATGGTCTTGGCTTCATCTATTAAGTCACTAGAAAGACAAGGATATGGCTAAAATAGAGTAAGAAAGAGGCATGGGATTTAAAAGAAAAGTAATTGTTTATTGGCACATTAAAACAATCAGTTTAGAACATCTTCTCTGTTTTTATTATATTGTGTATTCATGAGACCATAATGTTTAAAAGGGATAAAATTATTAAATGTGGAAAATATCTAAGTCTCTAAGTCTGCATTTGTTTTGAGTTTGTGGGTCTTGGGCTTTTTGTGACTTTTTTTTTTTTTTTTTGTGGGTTTTTGGGTTTTTTTTTTTTTTTTTTTTTTTTTTTTTTTTTTGTTTTTAATAAGCTAGGATACTCAGACAATATTAATGAGTGATGAAGCAAAAGAAGAATTAATGAGGATGTGCACTTTCTCCTATAGGAAAATAAGAAAATCCATGAGTAAAATTAATGCTTTGTTCATCCAAGAATTTTTACAGTAATTGATTATTATGCTGGTTTATAGAAGAGTTACGCTTTAGCCTATTTCAGTTTTAGCTTCAGTCATTTAAAAAATCCCCAAATTTATCCATGAGACTTGCCATCAACAAAAAGACACAGGAGTAAAGCAGATGCAGTGCAGACATATTTTGCCATAGTACAATTATGGGGGTAGCATTTATCTCACTAAGTGTTCACGTCTTGGTTACAGTTATCTGGAGTTGGTAATCTGAGATAGGTTTATAGTTAGGGGAGAATCACTTATAAAACATGACCCACGGATGCATATGCAATCCAGAATTTGAAAAACACAGTGTAAATTAAGGCAAAGTAGTTTTCTATAGAGCCTTATCAAAAGGTTGGCAAATGTATGTTTGATAGAATTTTCTATTTGTTTTGGGAAGCCTGTAACTTCTGACCAAGTTAATATCAATTTGCCTTGGTCAACCCTTTATACTTTATAAAAGGGTTTTATACTGCTTTTTGAAGAAACCTGAAATACAGCTTTTTTTTTAGATGCTAAGTCCACTAGTCCTCCAAAGAAAAAAAAAATACCAGCTATACAAGTGTATAGTTTGGGAAAAGTGATAAAAATACTACAATTAAAATTTAGAGATATGCGATTTTACTTGAAAGATGCTCACAATTGAAATGGAGAACAGACCTGAGGATTGACCACTTTATTCAATGTCTACAACACCTTCTGTAACATACAAATATTTTTCAATTATAATTGTGTATAATTGTTGTGAACCAGGGCTCTAAATCAATTATTTTTATTTCCATTTGAAAAGACAAGAAAATCATTGCGATGTTGATGCTTTCCACTGGCGTAATGACACACATGTTATTTGTAATGACATTAAGCATTTGTTGGTTTTAAAATTTTCAATTATATGTCGTTTGAAGCTTACTTCTACTTGTTTGGCTTTTTTTTGTAGAATAAATGATTATTAATGTTGCAGTATGACTAAATACACTACATATATACTACAGATTTCACAGATTAGGGAATAGAATCTAGGTTGGTATGTCTTATTTAGTGAAATAGTTTTTTTCTTTTGAATAATTTATTTCTAAAAAAAAAAAAACATCTCCAACACCCACATGCTGTGATACAGGCAGAATTTAGTTTTCTTATTAAAACCACTGGGTATAATCAAATCAAACCTTGCAATATTTCTGTCTTCTATTACACTGATTTAAATTTTGTCTCAAAGGCATAGGAAGATTGAGGGAAGAAGGAATCTTTTCTGAGTTTGTTTCATTGTATTATCACTTACAGAATACTATTGTCAAACATTCTCAGGAATAGATGTCCCCATATTAGGATTTGTTACTGAGTTATGCTGTGGCATTCATCAGTTTGCATCTAAGATGGTAATGTGATGGTGATGGTAAGATTTGAAAAAAATAAGCTCTGGCTTGAAGCCAAAGTGAATGAATTTTTATATATCTCTAAAAAAATTTAAACATTCATGAAGAAATTCTTTGTCCTCTCCAGTTTTTATGGATGATACTCCAAGAAACTTTCAAAAACGTATACACTGTCTTGTTTTCACGATGTTGCTGCCCACGTTGTCCCCTCCTTGGTTCTGTAACCCATGATGTGTTTCATTTCCCAACCTGTTTCCACCTCCATTCCGCTTCTTCATCCTTGACATGACTCACCCTACATGGCTACCTTACTTATTAAAGCCTCTCTTTATCATATCCTTTTAAATTATACTATTTCTTCTTCTATTCTGCATCCAGAGTTTCCATGACAAAGTAATTGATAATAAAGTTTAGAGAGATGGCATCTGCACCTAAAGAAACACCACACAAAAATATTGGCCACCAAATGAGTTCTAAAGAGAGTAGATATTTCTAGTTTAGGCACCAAAAAATTGAAATCTATTAATAAGTATAAATAAATTATATGAGGAAAGCTTATACAGCAAAGGATCAAAAAGGAAACATAAAGTGGAGAACCCTGTCACACTCTCCTCAACACCAAGAACAGATAAACCTTTCATTGGAAAGCATATCTCTTCTACCTGTCTGTAGAGATAATCTTAGAATTCTCTTTTCCAGAACTGCATTTTCAAACCATCCTTCTTGTTAAAGGAAAGATAGTTTTCTCTACAGCCTGCTGTTAAAAAAAAAATAAATAAAAAACACAAAAAATGTGTCTGTTGATGGAAGTCTACCACTAAGCACTTTTGCCTGTACAGAGCTGCCAAGTCCCTTTCTCAATTTCCATATTATAAAGGACTTTCTTTTACCACTTAAAAATATTTGATTTACAAGACTGATAAGACAGTCTAAGTTTTATGGATTTTCTGGGACACCTAGTGAATATACAATATAGCAAATTCCAGAGTAAAGACAATTATGTGACACATAACATTTAGAAAATCTCTTTCTTCTGGAGCTTGAAGGGTGCTACATTGCTTTGTAGAGGGCATCTATCAGAGAAATGTTACTTTCACAGAGTGATAGGGGGAGTTTTCTTAACAATTTCTATTTTATGTGTGTAACGATTGTTTTACATGCAATGCTAATGGGTCAGATCTTCTTCCCTAAATAGAAATTATGAATATGCATTGTGCTGTGCCTGTAATGGTTAGTGAAAGGAACAGGGATCTGCTCCAAGGCCATGTGACACTGAATGGTTTATGTCAATGTTATTTGGGAATAATCTCATATACAACAGACACTTTTTGGAAAAATGTAGCTGCAGAATTTCAGAATGAAGCTGAAGAACTCCCTCACATTGAAGCAACATGAACTTTCAGGGGTTGTCTGAGTGCTTTTTTTCAGGCTGAAAAAGATGAGGAAAGCAAGACACGTTTAATTAAGAAACATTTTATAGTTATGTTTGTTTGGGTTTTTTTAGTTCCCTTTTTTAGAGAAAAATAAAGCAACTTAAAAATTCGTGTTAAAATAACTCATCAAGAAGAATATGGAATCAGTCATCACTATGTTTCTTAAGATGTCCTGAAGGTTCAACTCTCCTCCCTAGTCCACCAGGGTGAGGGTGGAAAGAGAGGGGGATTGAGTGTTTTTTCATCTCCATCTGGGCTTAAAACTACAACGCAAGAGGAAAAAATTACATTTGTAATAACAGTCCACAATTAGTTCTCAACCCCCTTCCCTCAACCAACCAACCAACCAACAAATCAACCAAAAAACCCAATATTTTTAGCATCTCCAAAATGATGCTATTACTAAAAAGGAATGAACACAACAAGTAACAAGTGGACAATTATGAATATTTCCTCAGGTATTATATGTACATATTCTGTTGGCAGTTCATAGTTTCATCACAAGTTGTTATCTTCTGAAGTGGTCTTCCAAAGCTTTAGAAAAATTCTTTCAGAAAAGGACAATTTATTCACTGATACCTATATTGTATTTCTGCCATTTCTGTGTTAGCCTTGCAGTAAGGATGGAGGTATTTATGTCACAGTTTCTAAGTTCTTCTGGCAAGTTTTCTAAGCTGCTTCATTGTTACTGAACACTGTGAAGCACTTTTGCATCGTGTTCCTGTGATCTAGCTTTCCATTTCACTCAAGTTTCATTTGCTGATACAACCAAGCTGTACACTTACTACACATTCAATTCTGGTACTTTTGAATAATGGTGTGCATATAGTACAAGGAAATCAAAGAATTATTATGAGGAAAATGGAAGAAATGCACTCACCTCCTCCACAGTCCTCAGTTTATTAATTTAATCATAGACCAATTTACATTGTCTCAAAGTACTAGAAGAGAAAAGCAGAAAATCTTATTTTAATTCCAGAAATTACTGTGAAATTTTCAGATTTCTATTTGTAACAAATCCTCTTATTCAAATATCATTAAATCAGAAATTACATTGTTTTGTCTTAAAATCTAATTATGAACAGGAAGTTTAGGTTTACAGACTTCACACCAATAAAATGACAAAATATAAAACAACCAATTTGCATAGAAGCATTGTGAAGTCCTACTCATGTTTCAGAATTGTGATCTCATTGACTATTGGTTGCTAACATTTGGATCTTCAAATAAGTTTTCTAACAGTTGTAATGGAGAGTGAAGAATTACTGGATTGAAAAGTGGCAGCTGGAGGAGTCTCCCTGGGTTCTAAGAGTTTGCAAGATGTAACTTCCTTGGAAATTCCTTCTCTATTTAGTTATTGATTTAGTCTAATCAACAGCAATCATCACTTCAATCTGAGATTCCTACGTATCCATAGGGAAGGGTAACAAGAAAAATTGCCTTAAAGTGATGATGTGTAGTGTAAGAGATGATCATAAAAATGCTTAGGGATATTATTTTCTATGAAAGAGTAGATATATGTTCTACAAAAACAGGAAAAATTAAGATATTTTTTCCAGAACTTATATGTAAAATAGGGTAAAGAAATAAGAATTCAATTCCTTTCTCTTTAGGCAGTAAAATCAAGACAAGCAGAAATGTAATCTTAAATATTTTAAGAAATAAAACCGTGTTTATCTCCCTATAAAAATGTAAGATCTTGTCATAGTTTTCTTTCCTCTCTGACACTCAAAACGGTTAGATTTTATCACACAATGGTGGAGGATTAAAGTTCTGAATTTAAAGGTTCTTCTTAAACTTTTCTGAAATGGAACATTACTTTTAAAACAACCTTTAAAAATCTTTATGTTAAAATATGCAGGATGACTTTCTACAACTCTGGAAATTTATTGCAAATAAAAAAATGGGCAGCATTTTCAGAGACTTGTGCTGGTCTTCCATAACCACCAGCACTTTAAAGGGTTCAATCTTATTTATATGGATGTCTAAGAAATTGCTGCCTAAGCTGCCTGTTATTGAAAATGCTGTGTCCAGAATTTTAACTCACTCCAAGCAATTCAACATGTCACCCCAGTCTTGAGGGAGAGTCACAGTGCAACTGCTTGTCAAATATCAGATTTACTTTAAAATTGCTTTAATGACTTCTACAACAACATACAGTTTTGGATTTACAACCAGGGCACAGGAGTGGTAGTGGGGGTGGGAGAAGTGAGTGAGCAAAATGTGTGTCTAACAGAAATAGACCAGTGTAATAAAGAAGCTTGAATCCCACATCATCTGTATAGGAAAATCAAAATCAGATTTTTTAAAGAGATATTGATAGTCTTTTTACATAGCTGAACCCTGAAAGAGTTATGTTTGAAGAATCCTAAATAGAGTTTCTAAATATGATTGTAAGCAATAAGAGGTGCCTTTGGTTGTATATCCCAGAAGACATTACTCCTCTACTAGGAAACACTTCGAGAAACAGCCATGTTTCCAGAAGAAAAGGACAAAATATAAAGAAATGAGCAAATACGTAAATGGTTGACCTATCTTCTTAACACATATATATAATAAAATGTATATATG
>WBNO01004968.1:0-19381 GCA_013400575.1 Peucedramus taeniatus | reverse complement strand
GTCTTTCAAACCAAGACACAGCCCTACTCTTTCTTTGTCACTGCAGGCTCTCTTCTTGTCTCCAGATGGATGTATCTATTAAATTAATAGCTTTGAGAGTGTATTGGTGCCCACAAATGATGATAGGGAATAGGGGTCTTAGCGGGGGGCACTGTGTGGGCACTCCTTTGCTCTTGTCCCACTTGCTGTTTGTTTTAAAGGGATTATAATTGATGCTTATTTAGGGCGCTTGGCGCAGGATTTGAAAAAGGAATACATCCACTTGGCAAATTCTAGTTCTTTGAAATCTTGCTGCAGAGGAACAGAAACAGTAACTCTAAGAAAAATCTCTCTATTTACTTGACACAAACTGCCTCCATGAGAATTTCCTTAATACACCCTCTTCTGTGAATGCCTTTTTGTTTGTTTTATAGTACTTTGTCTTTGAATGGCTTAGTGGTTTTTTAGAAGTGGTTTCTGTTTAGAACTTGACAGAGGTTAATCCTGAAGGAAGATTTCAGGTCTGCTTTTCCTGTGAGCTGGGGAGGCAACAGAAAAGAGAAATGAATGAAAAGTCTTTAAGAACAAGACATAATAAAATGAAATGAAATGAAATAAAATAAAATAGTCTGACATAAATAGTCAGGTAAAACTGAAAACTGGGCAACATCAGAAACTATGATCCCTTTTATTATATGGATCAGAAATGTAGGATATTTTTATCAAATCAAATGTAATGATATTAGACTTTTCAGTGTTACTTTGATAATGAAGGTTAATAAACCTTCATTATGCTTATGACTCATTACTCGCTTGCTAGGAAATGTATTGACCATGGAAAACATCCTAGGTGATGAGTGATGGGATTGTTGAAAATGTTGTCATATTGCAGGTGATTGACTTCCTTCAAAAAAGACTTCTTAAATGAACTTTTGCACCACGAGTATTAAATGGGAAATTCACATATACTTCTATTAAACTGTAATTGATTTGTAACATGTAAAACATATGCTCCCAATAACAAAAAAAAAAAAAAAAAAAGATAGCAAAGCAAAAGTTACCACAACTAACTAGCCCAGTTGTGTGCTAGAGGGAGGAGTGGTAAAAAGGTTAACAAACACTTGCAAATGCAGTTTTGCCTTCACAGAGGGAACTGAGCAACATTACTTGGCAACTGGTGAGATTCCAGCTGTTCCTATTGGAAAAAGATCTGTATACAGACTAACAAAAAAAATCTTAGCTATCAATAGCTGATTCTGAACTTCTGGTGTGACTTGAACCATTGCCAACTGCTGTAGCCAGGGGATAGCAATCATTCAATACTCATTGCTCACAAATGGTGTTTAGACGTCTCAAAGTGATAACAAAACCCGGTGGCATCTTAGTATGTTCTAGAAGATGTAAGAAGTAGTGGTGGGGGTGATACAGAAGAGTAAAACTTAATGTAATTTGTACAGGACACTGGCGATTTGATACCATCCAGGAAAGCACGTTTGTGTGCACCAATACACTGCTGAACACAGTAGTTTTGAGATTCTGTTGGGGCTTTATTTACAAAATTCACTATGTCTCTGTTATGTTTTTACCCTTGGCAGGTATTTTTTTAAGCATGTGGTAATGCACTGTCTATTTTGCATCAGATATCTTGGAAGCTCAGCAGAAACAACTCAGCCATTTCTCAGGCAGGAAGGTGGGAAAGTACAGAGGGGCATCTTGGCTCCAGCAGGTGTCAGTTGCCTTTTGTTCTGGGCATCCTTCTCATATCCTTGCACTAGGTTTTCCTTATCCTTCTCCATGCAGAAAGGTCTCTGTGTAGCAGTACAGCCTGGGCTAGTAAGCACTTTGCTTACAATACTGAGCAAATGTGCCAGCTTATTTCAAATAGCAGTAACCTGATTGCTTTGGGTTTGCACTCTCTTTTGGCATAAAGAGGACTCCATTAAACTATTTTTTCACATAGATTGTTGTTGCAGCTGAAGTGCCAGGGAAGATGACTATTTACTCTGCTGTCTGTCAAATACGGGAAAAAGAAACTACAGATCCATGTTCCTCTGCAGGTCATTATTTCTTTGTAGTGCTGATTAGGGATGTCATTTTACTGTGTGTTGATAATAGTTAAAGTCAAGAACCAAATACTTAATAAATGTTTAATTATAGTAGTTATATAGAAACATTTCTGGGACACAACATTATAATTTAACTGCAGGTATTAATTCTAGGGCTCAGTGCTTGTCTTTGAAAGCTCAGTGCTATTAAGGTCTCCAGACCTTCTCTATCAGCCTGTGAGTTCTGGAGTTTCAGAGATGACAGACTCCCCTGTGACAAATGCCATCTCTGTACTGCCCTTTATGACTGCTTTCTGCTGAGGCTTCCAGTTCCCAGGCTGGTGTTTGCAACTCATGAGGAAAGAAGGGTGGGTGTGACAGGAGGTGAAAGGGCTTCCTTGCCCTCCAAGGCAAGTTGGATGCCCAGGGTAAGGCAGAATTAATGCACATCTATCAAGTTTACATGGCTATTCCAGCACATGGAAGCTCTTGAGAAGCTTTAATGAAAAGTGCTAAGACCACCAAACAAACTGTTTTCTACTAATTTTTTAGAGTGCACAATCCTTCTGACATTCCCTTTGGAGCCCAAAACGTAACGTAACTGTAATCTGTAACATAAACAGTATTAAATGTGCCAGAATGTCTTTTTCATCTTTCTTGATTGCTATATTTCACAATCAAGATATGTTACATTCTTGCTAAATCCTTATGGAGTCCATTTTTGGATTGAAAGGATATTCTGCTTCCTATGAGGTATTTTCAAGTGTTTGTTAGCTTACAATTGAGTAGTTCTTTCTGTGCAATAAAATTGATTCCTAGAAACTTGAGCTTAACCCTGGTAGCTTTTTTTGAAATGATAAAATTTTAAAGATCTCTGTTCAAAACTATCTTTTGTAAATAATTTGTTCTCCTAAAAAAAAAAAAGAAAATTGAATTACTTTGACAGAAGTATTCCTATTACATCATTCAACCACTGTAATTTTTGATACAGAATTTTTTGATTAATTTTTTTCTGCACAAAAATGATTTTCAAACACACGTGTTTTACAGCTCCTTCAAATCTTACCTTATTTCCCAAGATTTTAAACTTCCTCCTTTTTAATAGAGTGTCAACATGCCTACTTGCACAGTCAATACTTTTAAGACCAATCAAAACTATAAATACATATGTTTGGAGGAAGTTTGAGCAGGAGATCAGAGCGTATCTGTGTCTTTGTGGAGATGGACTCAGAGGCTGAAATGAGTTTTTTCCCATCTCTGTAGGAAGTTGCACATAAATAGCTCAGTCAGAAAAACCCACCGGGAGCTGACCAGTAGATGTTTCAGGATGGTTTTAGCACACTCCTCCCTATCCCCAAAGATCAGCCACCTGCCTGCATGAGTTGTGTAGGAACAAGGGAAACTTACTCCTTGCTTAAAAGCTTGTTGTTAAGCAAGAGCTTCACTTTTGCAGAAGCTGTACAAGGAATGAAGGAGGTAAGTTCTCTAAAGTAGGCTGGTACTCTAGGCAGGGTTTTTGTACTTGATAATCTGAGAGTCCTGTTTCTACTGAGCAGGCAGGGAGGGAATTCCCCAGGTGTTCTGTACCTGTAGGAGGGGAAGAGGTCTGATCTGGTGCCTTGCTTTAGGCCAAGCTGTAGTGCTGTGTCTGAGGAATGTATCCATGCCATGGAACTGAAAGGTGTCACTTCTCAGAAGGAGCCTCAGTGCTGCCATGGCAGCTGGCTCTTGCAGTGCTTGGTTGCCATTCCCTCGGGTGCAAGGGCAGTAATACCTTGTGAAAGCCTCATGCTAGTCCTGCTGTGCTTTTGTAGTTGTTTTGTGAGAGCCAGGGACCTGTTGCTGTGACATCCCATATGGGATCTCATCCAGTTGAGATTTCTGCCTCAGTTGCATTTGCAGAAGTCTTTGGCCACAGACTAGGGGAGGCAGGGTACTGAGGGGAGGGGGAACCTGACCAGGCCACAGTGTGAAGAGTGGGGTCATGGGAATTAGTAGTATGCTAATAGAACCCTCCTATATTTGGTCAGGTTTCTAGTTCTTGTTCTCAGTTAGCTCAATGCCTAGTTCAAATAAGGTCCTGTTCCGAGTTCATGTTCATGATTAGACCTTTGCCCCTATACCTGGCTGCATTTGCGACGCCCACAGGTTTTTGGTTCTAGTCTCTGTACTCTGTAGTTTCCCTGTTTGCTATTTTTGTTATTAAAGTTTTATTTTCTGGACTAGATCATCGTTCCCATCCCTTATTTTGCCAGCTCCCTCTGGCCAAACTGAGCAAGGGGATCACAGTGAACTCTAAGTGTAATAATCCCAAAGTTGGGATTGAGCTGTTTACTGGCAGAGGTCCATAGTGCTTATTGTGAGCCCTACAAACCCATAGACACCAGTGATATTAAAAAAAAAAATCTTGTGTTTTGCAGAAAATTTATTTTGATTGATAATTTTAAGGAGGTCACATTTATTTAATTAGATGTTGTATTCACTCCTTCTACTGTTGTTTTATAAAGATTACTCAGATTTTTGTGCAGTTTTTTTCTTCCTGTTTTCTCAGAAAACTTAAGATGCTGCAAAAAGACAGAATCAATTATCTATCAAGCACTTGCATAATACTAAAATATACCTCTCTGTAAGTATATAATGACAGTGTGCACTTTTAAATAAATTCTTCTAGCACCAACAAAACTGGGGGTTTGATAAGTCTCACAGACCAATTTCAAGTGAGCAGAAAGAGACAATTTGTCACAGTAAAGTGATCTTAGGACCTGCTGTCTTTATTTTCTTAAAATATGAAGTATAGAAATTTAATGCTGTAATTTTATGGAGATGTTCCTAACTCAGTTCATAGGGATTTAAATACAGTAAAGTACTAGTATATAATCATTTTTGTGGAAACAGTTTTGAAGTCAGACCACCTACATTGAAGTAACTACCAGTCCTCGGAAGTTAGAGGAAAATATTGGGGTAAGTACATGAAAAAATCTTCCATTATTTTTATACATATGATACCTATGAACTCAAAATTCTTGGTGTTCCCCCCACCCCACCCACTTCCTCTCTACAAAGTGGACTCTGGATTTCACCTGATTTACACATAAGAATAAATTAAACACATAAGTGTTTGGGTTGCAGACGATGATTTTGGCTCCCTATCAGACTTCTTTACTTGCTTTTTCCAGTCTTCAGCCTCATTTGTATGCTTTACACAGGGACACAAAGCATGGTCTGAGTGGGATATTGGACAGAATTAATGAAAATGGTTGTACTGCTCTTTATGCCTCTCAGACAATGGAAATGTTCTGCATCTGCTAAGCCAGTATAAATAATGCAGGCAGTAAATAAATGACACATAAGGATTTTTGAATAAATATAGTGGTATGATTAACCTTTTGTCTTTGCTGATACAGACTGTGAAAATGGGCAAATTGAATTTGGAGCAAACCTGTCAGATCCCTGATCTTCATGAGGCCTCAGTTTGGAGGGACACCTGTACCACTCACCTGCTGGCACCTGCACAATCTCTTGGCTCTATAACCCCTGCAAGCCTTCCTGACAGTTACATTTTTCTGTGATTCTTTTTGGTGGCCTTGAAATGAGTCACAGCATGTAAAGCCTGGTGTCAGCGGGATTGTGTGTGCTGCCCTCTATTTGTCTGTTTATTTTCATGGATGAAAGGAAAGTGTGTTCTGTAGAAGTGATTTGACCTGAATAGGAAAGCGCAGTTTCTACTTATATGTGATTTATTTTTCCTGCTGCTGCTGTACTCAAGCTATGATTTTGTCCTAAACCTTTAACTCTAATTTCTAGCAAGACAAGTGACTTCTTATATTCCCGTAGTTCTTCCACTCCATCTTGCATGCTGACAAGTGAGCCATGACACCCATATATCCTAAGCAATTAGGTTTGCTTTTCCAGTGTAGCACTTCCAATAAAAGCTCTCCAAAAATTGGATGATAATCATGCCACCCAATGCTTTACAATACTCTGTATTTTCTGTGCCTAAGTATTCAAGTGTTGTCTTACAAAGTGGTTGTTTGATTGTAACAGGTGATATGGAAAACACTGTTAGGACTTAGCTGTGCTGTTTTGCCAGTTCTTTGTTATCAGCTGAGTATCTTAGAAGGAATATTTACAGCAGTGAGCATTAGTGGGTTAACTTTTTTGTAGTGATTTAGCAGTATTGTATAATACTGTGCAATATCTTTATCTGGTTCAAGTAAGTGAATATTAGTTTGAGTGAAGCTTCTAGATTTAATATTGTAGAAAAATGTCAACAGTTACAGTGCAGTGTAATGTCATTTGTTTGACATAATGGTATGGCACTGATGACTCACGTATTACCTGCAGCTACTTAGAGCTAAAAGAGAAAGGACTCATAATGTCTTTTCATTATATAATGAGAGAAAAGGTGAGTCTTGTGTCACACTGTTGACTTTCCTCAAAGAAATTAGGAATGCAGAAATCCAACACAAGATGATGAAGGACAAAATGGTCCATAGGAGAATAAAAAAGTTAAAGTAAGCTGAAGTTGTCCTTAAACTGAGTCAAATGGAAGAAGATAATTTGGTGTGAATTTATTTAGCTTTTATTTAAAATAACAAAGAAAGCTCTCTTTCACTCTCCAATCAGAGCAGCACAACAGTAATATTGCAGTGGATAGTCTGATATTTATGGCTTTTTTAGTGGGCAAACTTTGCATATTCTATTGCTTTTAGGTAGTCTATTCCATTGCAGTTTATGAAGAGAAGAAACTATTTTGGGAATCAGAAATGTATAATTAGTGTCAACAACAAATGCAATTGTCCTTGCAAAATTAGACTATTTGGAGAAGATTGGTGTTTTTAAGTCATGGTATTATTTCAACCAGAAGAGAGCTATAGAATGTTGATTCCAATCTCATGTTAGTTATGCTTTTCCCAACTTCCTAAAACTATTGATACTAGCTGCAAAATTTAGATACAGACTTTGAACTCTTGCCTTGCAGAGACACGTCTCCATCTAGAAATGAAATGAGGCTCCCTTTCTGTGTTAAAATACTGACTAAATGCGGACAGAAATTTATTGACTTAATCCATGCCAAGCCTTTTGTTTAGTTCTTTTCTGTTTTCACATTTTATTGTTCCTGAAAGTTTTCACCCCCTTTATTACTCTATTCCAGATACCTGCAACTCCTTTCTATGCAATGTCTTCCACCAAATGCCTGTTTCCAGATCACCACTGGAAATATTAATTAGCACTGTATGCAGATGGGGCTGCATCTGAGTTGCACTTGATTAACACTTGCAGAGGGTAGGCTTCCTGCTGGGTGTGTGCTGCTGCATTCTTAGGGTGGCATTGGTAATGTCCCTTTGCATTTATGAGAACATAATACTGGGGTAACACTGAGGAGCAGGGAGGAGAGGGGTACTTCTGGCTGGGTGCCACAAAACTGAGAACTCTTTCCACGAAGAAAAGTAAGAATGATTTGATGTTATATGGCTGCTTATTTGTAGTTGCCTTACAGCATTGGGCAAATGCCTGCAACTTCAAAATATTCTGGAAAGTTAAGTTTACTTATTTTATTTATTTTTGGGGTCAGGGTGGCAAAGTTAGGGCATTAAAGATTCAGAGAAAGTTTCATTTAGCATTTTATGTGGTGTACAGTGGCTTAGAGAAGGACCATCTGGTGACTTAGACAAAACTGACTTAGCCGTGTATTCTTCAATTGATTCTTCCTGTGCAGGTGAATAAAGCAAACTAATCAGACCCTGGTCTTCCATGACTGCACGTCTTTATCCCTGATTTAGCATTTTAACTATCCCTCTTGAATATCTCTGAAGTTAAAGAAGTTTTATCCTGCTAGAGGTGACCATGTGGCTGACTGCAGCCAAGACTGCTGACAATCCTAGGATCTGTGGGTTTGAAAACCCTTTGCGAAGGGTCTTAGGTTTGAAAACAAAATCTTTGCTTTAGCTATTTTAGAGGCATTTGTGCCCTAAGGGTGAATCACTGCTTTGGAGGCCAGGCAATGTTTATTATATTATTTCCTCAAGAGTTACCTGGGAGCATCTGTTTACTCTAGATCAGTGGCTTCAGAGGAGCTCCTTTGTAAGATGATGCCTGGGAATGTGCCCTGCAGTCTGAAATGGATGCTGCTGCTTGGGAAAGCTGCCAGATTGTTTTAAATGGCTATGACAGAAATAATAAAAATCTTTGGAATGTCTCATGTATTCTAAATATTGTTAAATACTTTTAGTTGCAAAACTGGAAGAGGAAACCAGTGATTTGCGGAAAGAAAGAGAAACCCCACACCTTTTGTAAAAAGTTGTAAAGCCGCTATGTTTATTACAGCGCTGGATGCATGTGGGGATCGTTGTCCCCCTTAAAGGACATGCGCGCCCCCGAGAATTCCCAAACCCTTTTTATCCCCCCTTGCTTATACATATGCATATAGTCTCATGCATATTCATTTCACTGATTTCATGTTACACTTGCAGCTAGTTAGACTTGCAGCTATTTTTTCATCAGAAAGTACAGAAAGAACTCCTTGGTCAGCTTTCCCCCTCTCCCGCAATCTCAGCCCCGTCTGGCTCCGTCTGTTTCAAGGTTCAAGGGGCCCCTGTTATCTCAGTCCTTCGGCTGAAGCAGTTTTTGAGCATGGGGTTTTTTGCGAGAATAGGCAGTCTTGAACGCAGACCAAACAGCTCTGAGCTCTGTTTTCAATCTACAGACTTAATTCAAAGAGGCATATTTTACCTAAATTCGAAATGGATTTCTACTCTGGAAAATTTCCCATCTGTCTCACCAGGAGGGCTTTTGCCTTCACCTAGGTAACTTGCTGATAGGAAAAGTCCTATATGGAATGATCAGTCAGCTCATGTATGAGCCTGTTGCTTACAACCATACAAGTAAACTTTCTCTTCTCACTACATTTTCCAGATCTCATTAGATTCAACAAATAAAATTAACTTTATCTTCAAAATACAGAAGAAAACCTTGCAGTATAGAAAATGTAGTCTTCCTTTTACGTTATATATCTATACTTACATCTAAGGAACAACAGGTATAGCAGAAATGAATGTGTAATCTTCATGCAAACTGCTAGGATAAAGGCAGTTCACATCAGTAAATATTAGCTACTGATGTTTTCTAAAGTAACATCTTCAGACTTCAGATGTAAAAACACTTACTCCTTGTTCTGGTTTCAGCCCAGACAGCAGATCAGCCCCAAGTGGCTGCTCATTCATTCCCTCCCAGTAGGATGGGGACAGAATTGGAGGCATAACAGTGAGAAAACTCAGGAGCTGAGATACAGACAGTTTAATAGGTAAAGCAACAGCTGCCCATGCAGGAAAACAGAACAAGGAATTCATTCCCCACTTCCCATGGACTGGCAGGTGTCTCAATGTCCCCACTTCCTTCTCCTGCCCCCAGCTCTGTGTGCTGAGCATGGCCCCACATGGTCTGGGATATCCCTTGGATCACTTGGGGTCAGCTGTCCTGGCTGTGTCCCCTCCCAGCTCCTTAGAGAACACTTAATGACTAAGCAAGAGAGATTTCTATAGGTGGCGATAAGAACATTCCTAAATAACATTTATAAAACCGAGATTTATACAGTGAAGCTTGCAATGCAAACTTTTTTTCCCTGAACTTAGAGAACAAATCTTAGGCTGATCTGGAAATACCTGTTTCACACAGAAACAGAATGCAATAAATGTTCAGAAAGTATCCAAAAGATACATAGAAATTAGTTAGTGTTCTACTCTGAAAGGGTTTGAAGCATTTTGAAGAACAAAATGGAGTGCACTCCTATTTGAAGTTTATAAAACTGACACAGAAACAGTGATGCCTGACACACTGTAAGAGGTGATGTCCAAAATCAACCAGGTTTTGCAAGCCAGCATCATCAGATATGGTTAAGGTCAATAGTATGTTTCTATGTAGACAGCTGTTAAATTGGTTGAATTTAACTGGTTGAAATTAATTTGTTTCACTTGGCAATTATATAATGGACAGATATGGCTCATGTTTGGAAAGTCTAGGTTGAAAATCAGATCTTCTCAAAGCAAAGATCCAGTAGTGCTTGACATCTGGTACTGTTAGCATTCAGGAGCACACATAATCATGGGATGATTATATGCAGGTGCTTTTATTGAAGAGCTCTGGGTGTCAGGGGTATAGACCCAAATCTGGCTCTGACATGGGTTTGGGATGAACACATTTTTATACCCTTATTTTTATATAACTATATATTAATAATTAAACTTAAATTGTTCTATTGTATACATTGATTTCATCCAAGCATGGATTTTGTAATTTCCATCAAACCCCCCAAACATAGTTTCTCATGATTTTTTGTTACGATTAAACAATAATTATATCTAATTACCAATCATCACATTTAATAATCGTATCATTTATCATATAACAATCATATAATTTATCCTAGTCATTAAATGATTATACAGGTGCAGTTTTGCATGATCCAGTAAAGCCTGACATTTTACCAGGGCCTACCAGGCTCAACCTTTCTTTCCAACTCCCCTGAATATCCCATGATTTTAGAAACATTTTATCCCTATACTATCAATACAACTGGAGAGGCCTAAGGTAAGTTCTTGATGTGTAGCAGAGAGAGGCTGGTGACTTTGAGAGATCCTTAGTGGTGGTGGCCTTGATGATTTCCTCCCTCTTAATAGGGCTATTCCTTTTATCTTCTTAGGGAAGATAGAGCCACTGTGTCTGTTAGTGCATCTCTTCAATGGGGAAGATGCTATGGAGCTACAGCACTTGAGCTAAATTTACAGGTCCCGCATTTTACACTTCAGTGGCTTTAATTTAATCTTAAAATTAGACAACTCTTTAAAGAACAATTACATTTTCTGGAATAGTCATTTACTAAAACATTTACCAACATTTGGACAGGGTACAGCTTACAAATACTTCCTTCAGGAAATGTTTTTAGGCTATTTTTCAAGTAATTTTCAGGTTGTGCACTCAAAGGGAATTATTTCCTTTATCACCTAGATCCTAGGTCCTGAGATGCTGAATGCAATATTACAAAGGGAAGTGGCTTGAACTGCTGAGACTTATCTACTTAAACTCAAGTAAGACGGCAATAGCTTGATAGCTTTTCTACCTTTTCTTTCACCTTTGTTGTTACTGTTATCCCAGATAGATGGAATCCTGGTATGACTGGGGGCAGCTGCAGAGTTACTCTGTTGCATTACATGACTGGGCAATGTGCTGCATCTACTGGGATGCTGTGAGTCGTGCAGCTGCTTGTAAGGAACTTGGCTGAGCTGAGCCTGAACCTGAGGGTGTATTGGAATCTGTGCACAGAGAAATGTCTGCCCTCAGCTTGCCTCTCTCCTCTGATGTCCGAGAGACTGAGCCATTAGGCATGGTCTTAAACAGCAGGGAAAACGGGTCATGTGGAGAGATGCCACACACTGCCAGCCAGGAGTGGCTTGATAAGAGTGATTCCATCTTAAGAAGCTGTGGTTTGAGCCACTTTTAATGCTTATCCCTGAGTGGATGTACTCAGTGAGTTTTAAGTGAATCCAGTGGTGATGTGTGATAAAAAAACTGTAATCCTTCCCTTTGCTCAAAACTAATGGCACATACAACAGAGATTCCATTTTGTTTCCACGGAAGGTTTTCATAGCTCTTGCTGCTCAGACTATTTACTTATTTTTTACAATAAATACAGGAAAATACAGGAGGTGCTTCTCAGCAAGGCAGACCTGGTGGGGTGTTAGTACTTCTACTGAGACTTGGGCGTCTGAGTGCAGAGCAGTGGGAAGACAAAAAGTAGAAAAAGTAATCACCTAATAACATCTTTGATTCATTGGGACAGAGTCCTGAAAACATCATCCAGGCTTTGCAGTTCCTGCATCTTCCTCTTCTTAGCAATCAAATCCAATTATCACTATTTGGTATGCTCATGTTTCTACAGATAATTGCATTTAACAGCTTTAATTTATGCAAGCCCTGAGGAAGAACTTTGTTGTATTTGAGTTATTTCTTTCTCCTATTTGTCTGAGACCAATCAGGCAGATCGAATTGTGCTTCTGTTAATTTCGAGCCTAATTTATCTTTATTTTTTATCTTCACCAGATTCAGTTTATTTCTTTCTTGGCTACAGAGGACTGTGATGAATTTGCAGTGAAAAATCTGAAACTAAAGACAGCATTTAATCAAAATATTTATACATTGAACTCCATATCCCTGATTTTATTTATTTGTTTAGATACCTGATATTGGAGTTTAAGTGATGGAAGTAAATATTAGTGCAAGCAAATGATCACAGGGAAAGTTCTACTGATTCTCATAGCTCTTGTCTTGGGTTGATAGTATTTCATTAATTTCATTTTATATCCTATGTGACAGTATAATTATTATATAATAAGACTTAGCTAGGTGGCATAAAATTATCTGCCAATAAAGCCTCAAAGACAAGGTCACATAGACTACAAGTGTCTTCAAAATTATGTTTCTGGAACTAAGTGTTCTAGCTACAGAAAAAAAATAAAACAAGAAAATTCGAATTTTTGACACTGTCTCTAGCAGCTGCAAAGCAGTTCACCAAAATGGTTTCTCTAAAGCATTAAAAAAGCTGTTGATGTTAATTTAGTGTTCATTTTTGTTTATGCAGGACAATATTAAAAATCAGCTTTCTGGACATGAAGCTGGGAGTTAAGAAAGCAGTAAACAATCATCTACTACATTTGGTAGGGCAGTTTTAAATCTCCTGTTCCTGAAAAACAAAGCAATGCTCTGAACATTTTTATGGTATCAATATACATAGCTACTTAGCACAGGTGTCTGTAGCTAGTAATATATTTTCTGAGAGCTTTGCTCTTTCTAGATTGGACCCCAGAATATTTTATTTTTTTTACTTATTTAGTCCTATATGTAATTAGGATAGCCCTAATATTGCTCCTATGTACGGCCACCCTGCCAATCCCTGTATTAATAGAGCTCCTGATATAAAGATTAGGTTTTTATTCATCTGCATTATGTGGAAAAGAAGAAATTCCCCCTTAGAACTTCATGATCATTAAGGCATTTGGCAAGACAGACAGTAAAACCGTTAGAGTGTCTGACATGTATTTAAGTTCTGTTCCAAACAGCGTAGCAAGATGTATCTTGTGCCTAAGGCAGCGCCTGGAGCCAGATCTGTGCACTCTCGAAGGGGCATTCCCAGCACTGGCTGCCCTGGCTGCTCCGGGAAAGCCCCTGCACCTGCGCCCCACAGAGACGCTGAGCAGCTGCCCCGGTGCAGGGGGAGTGCCCAGCGTCATGACTTGGGGAGCATTTAGGGGCTCACACAGAAAGGCTGCCCTGTGCTGCCTTCTCTGTCAGCCCCCTTGCCCGTTAAATGAGAGCCTGCTTTACTGCCTGTGGTGAGGGCTTGATCAAGTGTGCCTTTTTATGAGGTGTCTGGAAATCCCTGGATGATTTCTGCAGCTTCACAAAAGATTTGCTGTTGAGGCTTCTATAAAATTAAAAAAAAAAATTAAAAATTAATTATAACGGGGTTTTTTTTAAATTGTAATAAATATTTGTGTCTGTTTTCTGACACAGAGAAGTGAGTTGCTGCATCTCCTGCCTTCTTGCAGGAGCTAATATATTTTATTTTGATCAAGATTAATTTTGACAATATCTTCCTAGATTACCTTGTATACATGTTTGTCTTTATATCTGTGTGTGTGTATACATATATGCTTATTTTGTGATTTACAGCATCAACTGTAGTAACTCTGGAAGTAGGTGATTTCTAAGGGTTTGTTTTGTTACTAAGTTTTTTTGATGCTGTTTTAAAAACAATCCTTGTCACTGTTCTATAGCAGCAATGTATTCTTTTTCCCTTTGATTTTTTTTGCATCTTCTTTCAAAATCTAATTAGTTTTAAATTCCATATAACTACTTCTTCCTTTGGGTGCAGTGTTTCTTTAGTCTCTGCACTTTGACACTTCCCATGTGAACCTGCACTCATTGTTTCTGCTCCTGCCTTATTTGAAATGAAAGGTACCATTTGAAAGGCATGTACCAGATGTAACTCCAAGTTCTTTGCTGATGGGGAAAAACTGACAATTAAATGCTTTATATGACTCTTTATCACCAAGTTTTTCACCACAGTCAAGAGTGATTATTTCTCTGGTGTGATGGTGCCATTGTGTATTGTTGCCCTGGAGAAAGCCATCAGGGCACAAGTGGACATGACAGTTTGAAAGAGGTAATGGTTTCTCCTTTTGAGCTTTCTGGTTTTTGTTCTTATATTTTTGGCATTGAGCTTGACTCTGCACTTTACTGAGAAATTGAAATATAAATATGTGTAATTGTAATTCGTTAATTAAATAATAGTGTAAGGTTCGATTGTTCTAGTTAATAATGGCTTTGAAAAGAAAAAGCCTGTCTTCCTGTAATTAGTGAAGAATTCAAGGCAAGAAAGCAACCTCTTTTCTATTCTGCACCAGAGCAGTGAATAAGACCTCTTTCCTGATCCTGAACTGGCAGAAATTTTGTGTAGGGATAGAAAAAGTTAGATGGTGGGGATCATTCAGTGCAACCATAGTAATGTCTTCCTGAAAAAGGCAAAAACCTTCTATAAAATGGGACCTGGTTTAGCTGTGATTTAGACCTACAAATGGCTAATCTGGTGTAAGGTTTGGGGCATAACCAGTCTTTTCAAAATTAACTTTTACCTTTGAAATATGCTGATTGCCTAGAGTTGAAGTAGAAAAGTAGAACAATTTGATCACAACCCCTACCCCTTCCATGCCCTCACAAACCCTACAAAACAAACAATCACCACCTTCTCCCAGCTGTCCAGGCAGTGTTAAGACACAGTCTGTTGAAAGAGAGAAGGTGTCTCTTCTCATTAATGTCACAGGAGCAGGGTACTGATTTCTTATGCTTTAAGTTTGTTTCTATGCTATATGGCCAGCTCTGTGTTCAATTATTATTTGTTTTAATTCCTATTAATAAAGACTTCTAAATAACAAGAAAAGACTAGTAATAGAATTGGTTTACTTGTGCTTGTGATCATTGTGTTCTCCAAGTGGAATTATGTTCCCAGCTTTACTTGTGAATTCTAGTCTAGGGATATTATATCTCTTTTCCTTATTTGCGTAGAAATTGCACTCTAACAAGTAGCAAGGTTTCCACACTCTGCATTTTTTAAAAAAAGTTTATTTTAAGTATGCTTTTCCCCCTACAAGATTTGGATCAGCACACTAAGGATATGGGGTCTGCTCTCTGATGGACTCCAGTACATTTCAACAGGTGTTCTTTCAACAGGAGGAGAACAAGAAATAAACTTAGACCTTCATTTATGTATAAATGTCAGGGCTGTGATACTTTTATGCCGTCTTGGTTTAAACATAGCCCAGTGTGATTTAGGGCCGTTGTGATTTAGGGCTGATGCTGGCAAGAGGACTGGCTGATGCTGGTCCCACACTGACCATGATGACTCAGCACAGCACTGAGGATGCAGCAATCACTATCCCTCAAGAAAATTCTGGGGGCTTGGTGTGCTTTCTGGTTTGGACTTGTAAATTGCCAGCTCAGTGCTTATAATGCCGGAAGAAAGGCTTGTCCCTAATGGGTCAAAACAAGATTGATTTTACTCAGTGTCCTATTGGCCACTGGCATCTGTAAGTAGATATGCAAGAAAGAGTGAAAGCACAGCAAGCAGCTACCTATTTCCCACCTTCAGCTACATTCACCTCTGTGGCTCTTCTGAGCTGGATGTGATTTCAACCTCTTTGCTAACTCATACAGGAGTATTTTCCATAAATGTGAGCCTTTGTAAGTGTCTTGGTTTGAAAAGACAGGTGTCTGCTAAGGAATGCAGGAGCCTCCCCTGAACTGGAAAATGTAAACCCCCTCCCTCTGAACTGTTATAATTTTGAAATTTAGGGAGGCTCTCAGACAAATATATGGGAGCAGGAATAACAGTTCTTTATTATGAAAGAAAATAAAAACAAAATAAACAATGCAGTAATATAAAACAACACTGACAGAGTCAGAACATGACCTGACACCGTGTTGGTCAGGGTGTTGGCAGCAGTCCAATTGAAATGGTGGCTGCAGTCCTCCTGGAGTGGCAGATGTGGTTCTGTTGAAGCAGTGATCCTGTAGAAGGGTGTAGTCTTCCTCTGAAGATCCAGTGGTGGTGTAGGTGGGCCTGGTCTTCCTCTGAGAATCCAGTGGAAAAGGCTGTTCTGGTGTCCCAAAATCTTTCATTATATCCAGTTAGGAATGCTTGGCTCCTCCCTTTAGGCAGAGCATCTCACAAGGGGATGATGTAATTTTTATCTGTCATGCAGTGACACTCAATAGCCCATTAACAGCAGATGTCTCCCTGAAGGGAGGATTGGTTTGTGGGAGAGATAAAGAAAACTGCCCAATTAACAGAAGGTAACTGCCACACCTCTAACAGATGGCAAATAGAATACACACATTGCCTTGCAATCTAGGACAGTAAGCTTCTAGCATCTACCAACTATTGTCTCAGCATGCAATATATTTTTATGTATGTTTGGTCCAGCCACGACCTCCTTTGTTCTAACCAGTGTCACTACCTGATTTTACTATTTTTTTGGTAGATGCTAAAATCATAATACCCTTGGTTCTATCCCAGCTCCTATTTTTATTTGCAATAGAAACAGCTCCACCCTTCTCTTTCATACCAGAGTGATTAAAGCATGTGGCTACCTACACAGCAGTTCTGATTTTCTACTTCACTTGACTACTCGGGTGAAGTGGGTTTAGTCCTAGTGGGTTTGTTGTTCATTTTGTCTACTTACTGTACACCTGATCCTGCAGTTGTTTTAATTCCAGATATATCTTTCCAATTTCTTTCACAGTGAACAATACTGAAAAGAAATGGATCATCTCCCCCATGGCAGCCCTGTCCTTTGAGTGCTCTTTGTGCTCAGGGTATTGGATGTCTAATGTCTTTTGGTACTTTCAATGAAGAAGGATTTCATTTTAGTTTTGGTTCCTTTTTGCTTGGCTGAGTTTTTGCCAGTCTTGGTGTGGTTTTGCAATTGATGTACCATTTAATTTTCCTAATTTTAATGCAATTTCAGCTTTTTAAATCTGTCAGCTTGCTTCTAAAAATCCCACACTGTGCTGATCAGCTGCTTTGGTTTCCTGCTTGTTCTCCAGCTCCTCGCCATGGCAGCCGTCACTGGCCCAGCAACTCCAGCAAGGTGCCCTTCAGCAGTCTTCACCACTGTCTCTTAGTATTCAAATCTTTAAAATGTTATTTTTAGCTGCCTTTTAGTAAGTTTCCTAATTTTTATCTAATCTGCCTTCCTGAAACTGAGTGCCACCAAAGGATTGGTTTTCCTTTAAATTTTTAAAATTATTACTCTTGCAGGAGATACCGCTAGCTACTTTGGGGTCAATTCTGCAGTGATTCTTTCTAATTCTGTGATTCTGATTGACATGTCCTGACTTAGGACCAATTAGGGTCTTGCCTCCTGCTCATGAGCTCCCAGGGAGCTGCTTCACACCATTACTAGCATCTGAGCAAATGATCTTTGCCTGGTTTGTGAACAGAAACTGAAGCCTCCCTGTTGGCCATTTGTTTATCACACTTTCTGATCTCTCCTGGCATCCTGTGGTTAGTGTGCCCCCCCTTATTCAGCTAAAGGGTAATATAGCAATCCTTTGTTGCTGCTCTAAGCGAGACATTGCAAGTCTCATGGATTCTGTGGTACTTGCTGAGATGTTTCCACCCCATACATCTCCTTAGCATACAATATTGCAGTACAGGTCGCTCATTTTCCTGTCTTCTCTGGTTTTGGGTGTTTGGAGGGGTTTTTTTCCCTTTTATATATATTTTTTTAATTACTGATGATAAAATGCCTTGCTTACAGTCTTCCTTCCTCTGAATTCCTCATACACATTGTTTGTCAGTGCATTCACTTTAGCACTAGACATTGCAGTTCCCCAGATGCATATTTAAGATATGAGAATCTTTATTAAATTGGACATTTTGTTAAGCAGCTCAAAGTAAGTTCATTTGTTATGAATTGTTTTCATTGTGCATTGAAAATATTTGTGCTGCTTCTGCATAGACTCAGAAGCTTAGTATGTGTCCTCTACAACTCCAAAGCATTTCATAGTTATTGCTCTTTTAATTTGACACTTGGGCTCGGTTTTTATCCTCTGACTTTGCACTCAGGCTTTCAAGAGAGTGCAAGGATTTATTTTTTTTTCTTTTTTACTTCTCTGAATTTTCAGAATACTACATTTGATTTTAATTTATCTATGGAAATTTAAAACCTTTGACCAGACCCAAGGTCAGAGGCTCAAAAATCCATAGACATGGCAAAAATATTGGCAGTTTCCCATTAGTGACTAGCTCTCAGCAGCCAGTACTGTGCTTCTGGCAGGAAAGGCTACGCAAACAGGGATACAGCTGCTTTCTCCAGAGTTTTTCCCTATTCTGCTCTCTATCCCTCAAGAAATATGTTTATATCTAATATCAAAAGGTACAAAAGAGGTAGATTAATAGTCGTGGTAATTAACCACACACTTTCATATATTTTATCTGCTCACTTTTAATTCCAGTAGAGAATATATATGGATAAACCCTCTTATGCTAATCTAGTTTCTTCAGAGCTTTATATCTTGGCACAAATATATTTTAAAGTACAAAATGTAATGAATAAAATTCCAAAGACCTATATATATAGGTGGCACTGGTTGTGGAATACTTTAAGTTGATTCCTTTCAATACCATCAATGCTACTATTTTAATGGGATATCTTCAAAATATATTCCCATTTTAAAGCTGAACTTTTGTCTTTTAATTCTTTAACTGAATGGGAAGTCATTTTGTATCAGTGGATTTAGGTTATTGTCTGTAATAATGAAACTGTCTTTTTTTTCAATTTATCAAAATACCGTTAAGAATTAATTTATGACCCAGCTACATTATTGAGTCATAGAGGTATGGAGGAGTTTTACAGTCTGGGTATTCTTTCCAACAAAGTTCTAAAGATAATTTTTAAAGCACAGACACTTTGCTCTTTCATTGCACTGTAACTCATATATATAAATGCAATTCAGGGAATGTGTTTTTACTGGAGGTGCTGAGGTAGCAAAATGTACAATTACCAATAAAAATGTGACACTGTGTGTACTGGATGCAATTTTGCATTTCAGAAACAGGAAATGGAAAAAAGGATGATTAAAGTAGTATAAGTAAAATCCTACCATCTCTTAGTACAAATGTCAAATCCTGGGAAGTAATTCTGTTTGACTGTAGATTAGAAGTAGGTAACAGAGACCAAAGCAAATACATAACATCCATATGGTACAATGATGGACTATGTTGGTGTTGGGGGTTGGATCTG
>WBNO01004963.1:0-13213 GCA_013400575.1 Peucedramus taeniatus | reverse complement strand
AATTTTAATTAATTTAAAATATTTTTTTTATTTTATTTGTACTTGTGAAAAACATATACAACACATGGAAGTGTTTCAGCAGCAATAGCCTCTGTTAGGGTTTGATCTTGCACCCACTGAGATGAGTGGTGAGTCTCCATTGACTTCAGTTGTGCACCATCAGGAATTTAATTACTCAACTATTGTAACCCATTTATTTCAGATTTCTAGATGCATTACTCAGCACAGACATAAAAGGCAGTTTAAAAGTGAGGGGGGAGAAGAAATTAAAATCCAAACTTGTAGTCTGTTCAGGGGAAACACACTTTAAAGGAGAACCTGGAGCCCTACCTGTTGCCCCAGCTGGAAGCTGCTGGGGAAGCCCCACCATGTTTTGGCTTTAGTATCTCATTGTTCAGCATTTTGCATATGGAACAGAAAAATGCAACCAGAACATGATGCACAATAGATTTGTCTTTAAAACAGACTGAGGTACCCAGGATGCACAAAGATAAACATCTCCAATTCCATGATGTCCAACCTTTTACCAAAAGGCAAGTTGCTTGTCCTTACATTAAACTTTTTCCCCCTTCTCTAAGCTCTCATCATATAACTTCTTCCCTTCATGTATATTTTTCCCTTTTGGCATCTCCCTTTTTGGGTCAGTTATGCAAGATTGTGTACAGTCCTGTTTGCAATATTTCATAAAATCCAGGTACAGTAAGAGCAATAAATGCAGGCAAGAGTTTCCCCTGCTGTGGCTGGGCAATCAGAGCAGTGTGCAGGGTTCAAAGGCAGTGCTTTCAAAAAAAAAAAATCCTATTAATAGCAAGCAGCTGTCAAATATTCTAGAAAAAAAATATCACAGCTTCCATCATATGTTAAGACTAAAAATGATGCAGCAGGAAAGTAAAGAAAGTTTATGTTGTGACTTTTGATTTACGTGATAATTGCAGTGATTGACAAGAGTCTGAGAAACAGGGAGGAAGCTATGGAAGTTTATAATGCACTGACATTTGCAGGCTAGGATGATTGTCACAATTGTCAGAACTTTAATAAATATCTTAACTTTTCAGCTCCTGCAATAATGAGATCTCTTCTACTTTCTGATATTTAGGTATCAAAACTCCATTATCTGTCCTTCCCAGTCCAACATACAATAAAAGCATTCACAATGAGTCACCTTTTAAAATGTGATTAAAATTAAAAAAAAAAAAAAAGCTGACATTTCAGGCTTGAATCTAAGGTGGGCTGAGCTCCAGAAATGCTTATGGAAATAGAGGAAAACCTCAAAAATTTCAGCATTCCAATTCCACCCCACTCTTCACATGGGCATAAATCCTGGGGCAGAGCAACAGGAACTATGCACAGAACAAAGCAGAATTTTCTTCAACAAATCTAGGTTTGAATTTCTCCAAAGCTTGACCTATTTTTTATTTTGGTCATCCCTCACTTACAATGAAAATCCAGGAATTAAATCAGAAGCTTACAGAATCCCTAAAGTTACTGTTTTTCAAGAACAAAGTAGGCAGAGCAGCACTTCAGAGAGCATTTCCCAGTTAAAAACTTCTTTAGTACAGCAAAGATTAACTTAACTCTTCTACCTTCACAGGAAACTGAGCCCTCCAAAGTTTGGTAAATATAACAGAACAGTTGTTAAAGACTGAAAGATTATAAATGCAGGGGGAAAAAAGATAAACACATATGCCAATTTAGTGCAGAACTGTAAAGAAATACCCAAAGCAAGCTCCCACATCCTGGCTACAGAGAAAAGAATTAATTAGATAATCTCTAGAGAGAAAAAAAAATCCTATTATTTTAGACATCATTCTACAAAAGAGTGAGCATTTGACATTAGCCATGGTTAAGGAGACCACAGCTCACAAATCAGATGTGAGAAATTGCATTTACACAAGCCATGACTGATAACCACAAAGCAGAACTACAGGAGCACAGTAAGGAAACAGAAAATAAAGCACTTCCATGCATTCCCTGTTAATAAAGGACCCTTCTCACCAAATATTTCACCCCACGTGTCAGAAACTACCAGGATCTGAGACCTTTGGGAGAAGGATCTCTGCATGACACAGCACTTACACCACTGGGCTCACCACGTGAATTTTCACTTTGGTATGGAAAAGAAGATATTTGGGAAGTCATTCCTACTAATATATCCAGGGAAACAACATCAGAGAAAGAGTTTTCCTTCTCCCCAAAAAGGGGAAAATAGCCCAGTCTTAAAATGTGCACAAGCAAAGAGAAGGGGAAGGGTGCAAAGCCTGGGATAAGGCCATGTAGCAATTTCCCAGCCAAAACATCATTATTCTTCCATTAGTATAATAAAGAAATAACATTCTAAACCAGAACTTGACCTGAGTGCACAGTTCAGATTTAAAGTTTGAAAATTCAGGTAGAGGCTCAGGCTGTTGCTTTGAGAATTACTGTTTTCATACCATAAGGGTTGGTGGTGGTGTTTTGTGAAGTTTTTTTCCATGAAAAATTAAGCATCAAATCAGTTTGAAATTATTTTTGATTCCTACTTTGGTTTAAAACAACAAAATGAAAAACAGCAACACAGAGCTTGTGTTAAGGAAAGAAAAAGTGTTTTGACAAATAGTACCCACTATTTCAGGTGGGAAATGGGATTTGAATAAATTCTATTATGATTTTAATATGTGAGGGTTTATCTTGCTTAACAACCTCCACAGGTACATAAATTAAATTATAGATTTGCTGCATGTGTTATTAAATGAAAGTCTGAAATTGCACTGAGAAGATTTACAGCTTTATCTGGTGAGATTTAGGAAAAACACAGAATAATTCCTACAGCAGAAGGGTACAAGGCAACTCCATGAGAAGAAATTATTACCCTCCTTCCTTCCAGGTGGCAATTCCTTCCCACGAGCCCAAAAATAGTTCATTTTGCCAAAGGCCCTGTAGGTGCAATGTTGTGCCAAGATGTTACAAGAATTTTTGGGAGGCCAGAATTGCCTTTGTGGTTCATATGAAGCAGCCAGGTCAGAGTTGAATGTAAAACACTCACCCACCCTTAAACCTTGTATTGCCTGTCTACTTTATACTATGCCTGAAGCATTACTGTTTATAACTTGCCTTTCCTAATAATTTAAATCTAAATAAATCATATTTAAATCATTAAAATATTGTTAAATTATGTTGAGTTTTTATCTATTTAAGATCAAGTCTCATTAAGGCAATAAGAATATTAATTAGTTAGGAGCATATGGCATCATATGTTCATTATTCAGTTGTGTCATAACAATACTCTATCAATATAATCATGCAGATTATCCATGTCCCTTTTATTTGAATTTTTCATTTAACATCAAACATTCTCTGTGATTAAGAAAATTGTTTAATTTCATTCAGATAATCAGTGCTGAACATCCCTCACCCTACAAAGATGATAATTTAATTATTGCTGATTTGCTGGCTTTTCCCCCATTTGTCCTTAGCCAATTTTACTCATTTATGAAATGCCGTTCATAAAAAAATACAAATCAGCTAAATCAGACTTTTTTCTCTCTTCATGAAACACTTAAATAAAACCACTACATTTCCCCATTATTTCTGCACAATTCTAAAGCACTAAATTGCCCTAATGTGCAATATATTAGTGACAACTTCTAGATCTCACATAATTCTGAATTTATTTTTTTAAGCCAACAAACTTGCAGAATATTTCACCAGCAAAGAGCAGATCTTTCCTGGAAAAAACATTTATGGAGATACCATTTCTGCAAAGCCTTCAACAGTTGAAATGATAGACAAAAAAATCAGCAAACTCCTGCAATAATCTCTTTCAAACATCACCCAGTGCCAAAGCTCCTTCATGCTTGGCTACAAAATATTTTTTGGTCAAGATTTTTATTTTCATTTTGGCACAAAGGTGTTACAGAAGTAGGGACTTTTGCAAGATGGGGTATATTAAAAGACACATGTAATCATGCTTTCACAATTTAACCTGGAGTTTAAAAATATGTATTTTCTGTGCTTGAAATCTTGAGCCTTCTGCCTCTAGCTCCAAGTATCTCTAAAGTATAGTAAGTCCCACTGGTCCAATTTCAGATTATCAGCTCATTGGTTCTTGTTAACAAGACAATTTTCCCAAGCATTTTTCAGATCTACTCATTTAATAGCATTATCATTTTCTTCCAACTCTGTTAATGGACTCCACAAAAATAGACCTTTGTAATGAATATGCCTGCTCTCACCTCAGCTTTTAAACTCTTTGAAGAATAAGGTCCTTAGAGCTGAAAATGTAATTCATATGTCAAATTCTGCTCCCATTGAGAGCAAGAGTCCTGTTGGCCTCTGTACCTGCCCAATGTAATCAAGAGTAAGAACTTCATTATGGCCCAAAGCTGAGCTTTATCCTACATTTCTCACATAATGAGCATAGAACCTTCCCCTGCTCAATGCACAGCCCTGTCTTTGCACTCCACCAGTACAACAGACCCTGAGAGACCTCCCAAAATTACTCATTTACACCAATTCTCCTCAAAAGTCAAGAGGGAAATATATGCTCTTTCTTGTCTGCTTGCTACTTCTTAATCAATCCCTCAGATACCCAAATAAATAAATTGCTATTTCATCAAAGGACAAAAAGAAAAGAGTTACTGGCCACTCATGAGACATCTTCAGGTAAAGTAATCCTCCTGAATGTTTCATGCAATTATAATTCACATACTACAGTGATTTGTATCAAACAGAAGATGAGGAGTAGCATTATCTTTTGAGGAAATGTCTGAATATTCAATATAACTCTATAGAGCAACAACAAAACATAATCAAATAGATATTGTACTGAACAGCCAGACTTGTGGTTTAATGAAATCAATGCAATTGATCCAGAGAGGATTTAACACCAAAAACACAATCATGTTGTTTGTAGTCTGATTCTGAGACATTTCCTTGGAATTAAAGAGCATGGGCTGTTTCCACAGCTTGTTTTATTCAGCATTACAATTGGAATGTGGATCTCCCACATAACAAAAGCAGTAGGGTTATCACACTTAGAAATATCATAAGTATTGTGGAATGCAAAAACCATTTCCCTCCAAATAATTTGTTTTGGATGCATGGCGTTAGAAGAGGCTGTGAGTACTCACAACCTGAACACAGAGCTACTGCTGAAATTTCCCATTTACCAAAGAGAGTAACTTATTAGATGCTGAACCTCCCTGAATCCCATCACCAACAGCTAACAAAAAGCTGTCTAAAAAAATTTCAGCTAGAAACATTTCAAAGAGAAGCTTAGATTCTACCTACTCATCTTCCAGGTGGCTCCTGTTTAAGAAAAACAAAATCCACTAAAGTTCTCTACACCACACAGCAGCAGGGCTTTCCATGGGGATGCTGCTGCTGATTACACACTGTAGGGATGGACAGAGGGGCAGAACTCTCACCAGTGCAGTGGAGAGGGATAAGGAGACAGCAAAGGACACTTCAGGTGGGGAAAGGTCTGACTTTCACTGTTAAGGAGGCAGTGATGATCCTTTCATGGCAATTTTTCTCTATTGTCCTGGGATTTTTTTCCCTCCACTTCAGTAAATACACCATCTCACCTAGTTGCAAGAGACTGGCACACAGCTGGGTAGGAATCAGTAGCTGATAGCACCCAGAGGCCTGACAGCATTTACACAGGGCACTAAGTAATACATATTATTGAGAGAGGCTGAAATTTAACATCAGTTCAGCCCTTAAAAATAAATAAAATCCTTCTCTACAGTTTGACTTTTTCCTCACTGAATTCTCTCCAAGGCTATTTTTAGTAAGCCCAGCTGCAGGGGCTGGGGCCAAACATCAATATAATCTGTAATGCCAAACACTTTCACTGGCACTGAGACAGGGCTGCCCTCCACAGAGCCACATTTCTGCATGAAAGGGGACATGAAAGCAGTGTTTTGTTCCTTTAGAGGGTGAGAATAATGAGCACTCTCTCTCCAGGACAGAGAGGGTCAGAATGTACACAAACGTTTTTAATTTGCAGTTTTAGGAGCCCCAGCTCTCCAAGGAGGGATTCACCTCCTCAAGGAGGTGGCTGCAGCAGGAGCAGCAAGAGGGGCTTTCAATATCCACACACACAGAGCCCCTTCCCAGTTTCCACCTGAGCTTCACCAGTTGCCAGGCAACAGCCACAGGTTCCTTTGTCCTTTTTATTAAACAAGGAACAAAAAAAAAACTCGATGTAGCTTAGTCTGTCTAAGCAGATACAGGTACAGACACACAGGCAAGCAGGGAGCTGGGTCAGGACAGGAAAGCAAAACCTGGACCCCCAGGGAAAGCCCTGGCAACCTCTCCCCTCAAATAAACACTTTGGATTTTTGTGAAATAGGGTCACATCATCCTCACGTGCCTGCCTTCCTCCTAAACAAGATTTTCTGGGGGGGTGGCAAAGTACAGGTTTGGCTCTGCCATGGGGGGACAAACCCCTCGTGGGCTACCTTGGAGCCACAGACACCTTTTGGTGGCAAAGATGCTCAGCCCAGCATCCTTGTGACTCATCAGAATGCAGGTGAATTATGTGGGAAGCAACAGAAAACATTTCTCAAAAATTAATCCAGAAACAAAACGTCAAACTTATTATCCAAAACAACTTGAGGTTTAAGTTGCTGCCTTTCAAAGGCAGACAGAGGCTGGGCACTCCTGGCCCTGCTCCCTCATTCTTGAGCCAGTCCAAGCTGCTGTGGCACAATTTCACCCATGTGCCACACAGCAGCAGAGTTTATAAATGCTTTGTGAGCAGTATTAATATGGAGTTCTCACAATTTATTTGTTCAGTAAACACAAGGGAGTGTGGTTTTGGTGACAGGGAGGGGTGATGCACCTGCAAAGTCAAATTATTTCCCTCAGATCGTTTCCTCATCACAAGTAAAACTTTGCACTGACATGAGCCTCTGGAAAGAAATTTGAGTAAAACTTACAAATTTCTACTATGGGCAAATCCTGCAGAATGTGAGGCCCAAAAACTTTTAAATATTGTGTCCTTGAAGCAACATGCAGTGTGCTTTGTGACATGCAGAAAAAAAGAGAAAAAAAAAAAAAAGGAAAAATAGGAAAAATAGGAAAAAACTCCAATTTTTTTTTTTGGTGTTCACTGCTATAACAACCCACAATACACTGACAAGCTTGAACACAAGGAACAAGCATAGAGACAGGATCAGGAAGGAAGTCTCAAAATACTTTATACCTTCTGTACCTCTGCTACTTATGAATTATTATTCTATTCTCTCTAAAGGACATTTTAAAGCGTGATGTTTAATGATCTGCTTTTCTTGTTTCATTTTGCTTTGTTGTCAAATGTTTCTCTCATTTATTTTAGAGAAATGAAAGTATGCAGGGAATCAGGGAGAGAGAAAATATGCAGAACTCAAGTTGTCACTGTCTCCATACATTGGTATTGATTAAAAAAAGGGTAAAGAAATATAAAGTAAGATTTGAACTTTAGGATGGGAAAAAAATGCTCATTGTGTTAGGAGCAATGAGGGAACATTGAGAGTCTAATAAGAGCAAGAATATCTCTGTACCACAATTTGTTAATTCCTGTGTGATGCTTTTTTACTGCTGACCATCTTATTGTTGAAAGCTAAGAAAAATACTTATCTATTTTTAAATCAAAGCCCTTACATTATTGCACCAATTTAACCATCTATTTCCTTGCACTGGCAGACCACAAACAACAAAAAACAACCTGGACAGAAAAAATCTCTACATTGATATCACTGCTCTTGAATTTCCCATCTCTTTTGGCTTGTTTAGGCACATCTACACCCCTTCAGCTTCAAGCAAAACCAGGAATAATATAATATCTTCATGGTATTTCCAACTCACTCAATAGTAAGGATTGCTGGAAATGTCAGAAAAACAAACAGCAATTTCAGCACATCTATCATAGCTGGTTCAGAAGCTAAATTATGACCAAAACCCCTTTCTTGTCACTCCTCAGAACATTGAGAAATAAACAGGTTTTGGTAAAACAGACACAGTGAATGGAAACTTTAAATGAGAAGGTTTCTAAACTTGCCCAACTTCCTTTAAAATAAAGCATTATTCTACTTCATCTGTCATTTCCAGCATTTACATAATAATGTGAGTTAGAGCACCATTAACTACCTGTCCAGTGCAAAATGAATGGTCTGTATAGAAGCATGCTGCTGATCCCAATCCCTTCACTCATATCCATACGAGAATTTTAAGCAAATAACTTCATTTTAAATAGAACTTCATGGCTTTGGCAGCTCATTCCAAAAGAAAGCACAGATACAAAGCAATCACAAGATATTTTTTACCTTTATTCATATGTAAAGTTGGAGTGAGGAATGCTCTAAAACCACACAACATCTGCATTTCCCTAAAGTGATCTTTTTTTGCATGAATATTTGATAAGCATAGTCCTTGACTATTACCATTTTTAATGACAATAGATGAGAGAGAGGAAGAAGACTGCAGATGTTGATCTCCAAAAGCAATTAATGCTACATATTTTGCCCTTCTGGATGTTTATCATGTTACTACAGGAAATCTCCTCACAAAGGAAGGGGCATAATGCAGGTCTGAACATCTGTGGGCAGTTCCAATGTACCTGCCTCTGCACTGCCCTTAATGAGAAGCACAGCAAAACAGCTCAGACCCAGTTCATTACATCCTCTGGTGCTCCTAAATCCTGTGAATTTAGAGCTAGGAAGTACAAAGATAACAGTGTTAGAAACCTGCATTTCACCAGTATATCTGGAAAGGAAGGGAAGTCACTGATAAACTCAGTTTTGTTCTAATGGGCCTTGTTGTGGAAAATTAAAACTCCAGCTCTGCAAGTCCCACCAGTCAGAGCCTTTTCCATTTTATTTTTGGCCTAATTCATGAATGAAATAAGGCTTAAGCAATTACTGTACCTCTGTGTCTGTCAATCCTTGTGATAACAACTTAACTTGTTGTCTAGCCTTAAAGTCAGCACAGGGGTAACAGCCTTTAAGATATTAATTTCCTGCACGTTTAATGGAATAATTGGTAACTCCATGTCAGATAAAACCTCTTCTCCCAGTACAAAATCTTCAAGGTATTTCAACAAAAGAGAGGACATCGTTTTATTTACTTACCAGCCTACATTTTCCTGTTAGTCAAGCTGTCAATTTGTCACCACTTCATAGATACTCTCTAAAGGCATATAAATCCCAGCCTTTTAACAGTGGCCTTCCCAGGTAAATATCTACCAAGTATTAGCCTTGATAACCATTGGTGAGGGGTTGTGTTTATAGATTTAATTACAAATTTTTCATATTTTCTAAACCAGACTAACAGAAAAAAACCCCAATATTTAAATTTTAACAAATGTTTTTAAAAAGGGTTCTCTTGGATAGCATTACAGCGAGAAATTACAGATGAAACTGCTTTTGACTTTGTACCTATGTGATGATTTTGAAATTATAAATGTCCACGGAACACAACTTTCCCCTATGCCACAATGGTCCTACATGCAGAAAAATAAAATCTTTGGAAAACATACAAACATTTTGGCTAGGGGAAGGTCAGGAATATGCCTGACCTCTGTCCTCTGGTGTTTGTTACATGACCTATTAGTATTTCAAATATTTATCACAGTTACAATCTGCAAATCCAACTTCAGGCAGCTCACACAAGTCAGCACTATGTGGTCTGCTCACTAAAACTGCATAAAACAATTCTGTCAAGAACTAGGATATATTATTATTCAAAAGTGTGCTTGAGAGTAGTGAGTAGTTGTTAAATGCTCCTAAACAAGGAAGCAAGAAGCTGCTCAGCCTGATACACCACAACCAGCAAAAAATTCATGTATTTCACATCACTGCCTTTTTGCATATCAGGTCTCCATAGTCACCTGTAAATAACACCTGAAATTGCTGTGACCATCCAGGGCCTCACTGTGCACAGTGGAGCTGAGAGTTAATCAGATTTTGGGCAGGGAGCATTTGGCAGATTTGATCTGCTGTGGGACACCAAACAAATGAACTCCATTTTCACAAGATCAGAGGTTTACATGTTGATGGGAGACTTGGGCACCTTGCTAGCATGAAGAAGCAATAAAACAGGAATTATTATTGCAACACATTTTGCTTTAGAACATTAAATGATAGTTTGAGGCTTTGCAAGTTGCAGCTCATGAATAGTAAACTGTGATTGATTTGTTTTCCCCATGTAACATCAAATCATCATCCTGGTATGAGCTCAGCAAAGGCTGCTCTTAATGGGGTAAAGAACTACAGAGATTTCTCATCAAACTGATGCCTTTTCCTTGGTCCTAAAATTAGGAGCCAGCCACAGTTAGGGGATAAAAGGTTTTTACCTTGGTATTGAATAAGAATCCTTCTGGTGCAACATTTTGCCATGTTGGAGCACACCAAAATGCACACCCCCAATAGATTCTGTACACAATTTTATAGACCTCACAAACTGACATATCTAACAAAGATGCTCCAATGAGAGGTTTGAATGAATGGTGTGATATTCTCCCATCCCAAAGTATCCCCCCCTGGATGGGGCAAATCTTGGTTTACAGGATGTATGCCAGAGTTCCCAAGAGTTCCCAAGAGAGCTCAGGGCTTTCCAGCCTCTAGCTGTGAGGCCTTGAGGATGTTTGGTCCTCTGGCTTAACAGAATACCAGGACTATGCTAAGTTATCAGACTTAAGGAATTACAAGTACGCAGGCTAAGAGCACTGAGAATACATAAAAGGTACATAAAAGGTATATAAAAGAGAAGATAAAAAATCATCTTGGCATCAAACTAATGTGGAATAGAAAATCTGGTACATTGCAAATATGCTACTAATTATGCAATTAACAAAATCATCCTTCTTAAGTCTTTTGTGCTTATGCTATGTCTTTACTAGTTTTGGTGTTAAACCTCACTTTTGCTCAGATCCTTACAAAGGGTTCCCCCCCCGTTTTTGATCACTGTCTACATCTGCAGTTACAGATTTTATTTGCCATTTTGAAAAGCAAAGCAGCAGAGGATGACATCTCATCATGAAGCAGGTGACATTCCCATACACTTCACTAGAGAGCCAAGACACCCAAGCCAGGGGGAAGGATAACTAAACATTGGGTTCTGCTTGGAATATCCACAGGAATATCTCTCTGATATAATCCAGCTGATTTGCTTAAGAAAATACAGGTGATCTGCAGCCCAGCAAAAGTCAAATCCAGGTAATTCAAATCCCCCCTCAGTGCATCTCAGGCAATGGGGTCTCTTTCCTTGCCTTTAATGTTGTGACAGTTATGAAAATAAATAAATATATATATGTATGGTTATAGTTATGAAAGAAAGGAATGAAATCACAACAGAAATCCCTCACTAGATATAACAATTTCTTTATAAATCTCTTTATATAGAAACTTCATTCTTGAGGAGGCCTGAATTGTCAGAAAACTCCAATCTATGCAAGGTGACAGCTATCACCCAATCTGCAGCTGAAGTAGTGATTATAAATTCTTTTATTCTCATTGATGTGCAGGGAATACTTTGACATTTCTGAGTTATAGCTCTCCTGCAGAAGTCCTGTATAGGAGTTTGGAATGCTTAATGAAGAAGAATCACCTTTAAGTAATATCTTCTTTTCCATGCACCCCTCCCACCCCTTCTTTCAACCCCAAAGAGCTTTGGATTCTTAAAAATCCAAAAGTTCACTCACAATCATCACCTTCCAAGTCAGGAGGTGTCTTGGTAATGTGTTGGTTCAGGTAAATTTGCCTTTAAGCGGGTGATCCTCATAATGTGGACTAAATGATGATGTGCTTGATTTCTACACAGATATGACAGGTGAACAGCTGGACTGTGAGCCAGCCTGATGAGAACTTAAGCAGGTAGCCCTTGGCCAGAGCTGGGTGGTAACCAAATCAGGCAGTCAGGTTTGAATGTGGAGTCTTTTGGATAGCCTATGTAAGAGCTGTGCACACCATTGAAACTCTCTCTGCTCCAATGTTGTGTTGTCTCTCTGTCTCCCCTGACCACAAAGTACAAAAAGTTTATTTTCCATGAATGCAGCAGTAGAAAACCCTGAGTACTTTGACAAAATAAAGTTCTACATACAAAGAAATTAATGCAGAGAATAGGCTTGTGCTTGGTGGCTCCAGTTCAGCCTCTCCAAGGAAAAGTTTTATTACCCCTTGGTCTGTGCAAAAGTTTGATTGAAATCGCACAAGTTATAAAAATACAGCCAAAGAAACACAAACCAAAGTATTCACAGTTTTCCTGGCAATGAGGTTTGCCATTCCAATGCAAGTTTACCACAGTCTGCAGTGGGAAAAAGGTACTGGTTTCAGGGCTGGGAGTGCCAGCAGAGGAATGCTAAAATCCCCAGTTCTCATCCTCTTTTACAAAGTCTCTCTGTGGCCTCAGGAAGCAAGGATAAGTCACACAAAGATTTGTTCAGCATCTGTTGATAGCTCTAAGTAGTCAGTGCTTTAAAAAAAAAATCAGATTTTGCCTACAAAGAAAGATCTATTTAAGTGTCGTTAATCTGGTGGTTGTTCTAACCTCCTCTGCCAGGATTTGAGGATAACAAACAGAGAAATGTCATAAGAAAAGGGAAATATATCTTTATATAAACTCTCTCCCTCATTTTCAATGTGAAATTATATTAGAAAATACTCAGCACCCACTGCCCCAGGATATAAACAGAGTTTTAATGGATTCATGCAAGAAATTTGTGGAAGTCTATCCCCTGTAAACAGCTCTTCTTCCTATTCTATCAAAGGCTATTTCAACATCAAGCAGCACCAACCACCTCCCGTGGTGAATCCAATTTTGTATCTGCAATCACTGCTCCCAGATGGTGGATATCATCAGTCAAGAATCTGTTTTTAATAACAACTTGTTTGATCTGTACAGCCTCTTGCAAGGAGCAGATCCCTCAGGCACAAAGTACTTTTCACCAATATTTCTCAATTATCATAAAAAGAGGGCTGCATAACCCCTGTCTTGAAAAGGTTCTTCACAAGTTTAATTTTTAAGAAGTAGAAAACAAAACCAGATGCAGATTAGGGCCAGAATAATTGAATGCCTTCCAAATCTTTTTAGTTCAGGGTGGGCAAATATAAATTCCATAAATACATGGACACTACCTGAGCCACCCAAACTTTTGCCCTTTACTTTTCTAACTGTAGACTTGTTTCAACTAAAGTCAGATAACTCTCTTCCAGGTTACAGTTTCTTTTTCAGAGTCAGAGCTTTAAATTCAGCT
>WBNO01004960.1:0-14883 GCA_013400575.1 Peucedramus taeniatus | reverse complement strand
ATGCATCTCTTTACCTTTTTCTTGAACATGATTGAATATATTTATTGTAATATGTTATGCCTTGTATCTCCTAAATAGCAGCAACACAGCAATAAAATCCCCTACCCAAAACTATTCCTGTGTGCCCTCTACCTCCCCATGCATTTTAATTTTAAGCCAACATACTTTGTTTGAACACAAAATTTACCTAATAGCATCTCCTCTGTGCCTACTAAAAGCGCTAAAATCTGTTGTGCATTCCTTTTGTACCTACACCTAGCAACAATGATGAGCAATTTATGTACCTCACAAAATTACTCCAGNAGCAGATTTGTTCTGGAGAGTAGAAATGCTGATATAAGAGTGGTCTATTTCTCCTTGAAATAAAAAATGTATTGGTAAACTTTGCAACATATTGATTGATATAAATTTCATATTTAAATCTCACCTATTGGGTGTCTTGAAGCCTAACTGCAAGCTGATGTCGGACAAAAGTTTAGATAATTCTTCATCACCAAAATGTCATGAGAAACTGATAGTAAAATGTATCAATTTTGCTAAAAACACTGGTCAAAATGTTTTCCTGATTATATGGTATATTCTCTTTAGGGACACAGTAAGTCTCTTCCAGGATGACAGAAATAAAAAAGTAAAATGAGATTTACCTCTTGTCATGAAAAGGGCATGAATGGACTTATATTATTTCATTTTAGTAGGGCAAGTAAAACTAAATAAATTCTCTGGCACTGAGTTCATGCAAATCTGTGCCCTATTTTTAGTATGATAAACCATAAAGTAAAAGACAGAATTGACATTTAGATTGGGGTTGTGACAATGACCCCAAGATCACTAAATCCTATCAGACCATTTGTTACATAAAACATAAGTTTTGAAGTGGTTATAGGTAATAAGGGCACAAAATTAGCATCTGAGTGCTCTTTAAACTTGCATCTGTTAAAATTATCTCTGATAAATGTACATTGTGAAATACAATGCTAAATTTTATTTCAGTCATCTAGAGTGTGTTTAACAAAAACTTACTGCATCAAGATAGAATGTGATATGCACTTGTGGGGTATAAATTCTACTGGTTTATCATTTGTTAAATTATACACTTGTTCTTCTGAGGCCTTCTTCATCATGGCTAGGTTCTGTCTATTAATACTCTCTCATAATAACAATGAAAACATTGTTCCCAAGCAAATAATTGTTGCATAAAATAAAAGAAAACCATTACTGATATGTTCTCTTTTTCTTGGATTTGAACAGCCTTGTACCATATTGTTTGAACTCTTTTACACATAGTGACTACTCAAATATATAATGGCTACTATAGAATTTCTTTATAATGTAGTCTTATTTTGTATGTGTTAGTCCAAATGAAATTGTCCTTTTGAACACTTACATATGTGTAGGTATCTCACTAAAGTACAAATAAAATCTAAATTACATGGCTCTTGACTTGAAAATCACTTTCCAACCAAAATAAGTCAAGATCCCATTACATAGATCACACAAGCGACAAAAATTTGGTCTGAAAATCCAAGTACTTTCCCGATGCTTTTAGTTTGTCACTTTGAGATTTGTTTTCCATACATGAAATTGGCAAAAATACCACACAGTGCTCTTATAGTAGGAAAAAAAATTCTACATGTCCACACTGTGTGTATCTCTGTAACGAATCATACAAAGCCATGGACAAATTAATTTGTGACTTTCTTTTTTACATCTGATTATTCAGTGCATTTATAATTTTCAGGCTAAAGCTTTATAACAGTTCTATAACTATAGGTTCCAGAATACAAGTACCAAACATTTTGAAAGTAGTGTCATGAAAAGACAAAGTCAAGAGGTGCCCCAAGTTTTTTTAGTAAGTGTTGTTTCTATTGTACAAACACTTTGAGGTTTCTTTGACAGAAAATATTACACTTGATGGAAAATAGAGGAAAATATCTGAGCCCCAACTGGAATCTTTGAAAGGATCAAAGATATAGGCTCTCTTTTCAATGAAAAATTTTTTTGAGATTTGCTGGTGCTTGCTATATCAAAATCTCTTGGCTCTACTTGTTTTATATATGATTAAAAAGTTGAATTATTTGATGATAATGCAGTAGTTCCATTCAATGAATATAAGACTTCAAAGGTCCTAGACATACATGATGGATGAGGTAGTTACAAAAACCAATTTTGTCTAGTTTTTAGATGAAACTTTCAGAGCTATTAAAAATATTCTCTTTCTTACACAGCACAAAGGCTGTTATTTTGTTCACTAAGATCTAACATTCATTAATTGCTTCTTTAATTGCATTCTGGGATTTGTTGGCTGATAAATTTATTTTTCATTGTTAGAAAAATCTGGCAGTCTCTAAATAATAATAATTTAGCAAAGTAAATGCTGTTCAAATAGTAGTGCAAGTAGTGACTCTGTTTAATCACCTTTAAATAACTCCTATCTAGTTTTACACTGTGACAAAAACATTCAGAGGAGATGTAATGGAATTAATAGTCAAATATAACTCAGATGGTTGTGGGTTTGAACCATATCATGCTAGATTTTTTTGGCTGTGATCTAAATTTACATCCTTCGAAGCCAGTGATTAATGGTTTAAGGATTCTGTCTAGGACAGCTTAGAATTGAGCTTGAACTTTGCTACGTATATGAATAAGGTCAAAATTTTCATACTTGATATTTCAGACTTTTTTTCTTTCCAAGGAAACCTTATTGACAGAAATGGAAGCTCTTAGGATGATTCAACTTGACTTAGGATGTAAAATAATTTTGCATACAGAGATTATTGATTTGGCTAATTGTAAATCAATACAGATGAGTTTTGCTGTGGTGCTTGAGCTATTTGAGGGTGAAAAAAATATGCTAACATAACTGGCATTCTGTTGAAAAATCTGCGTTAGTTCCTGATGCAAACTACCATCTATGTATGTGGTGCACAATGCTGGAATAAGTATCAGCTTATATCTATAATCACTTATAGAGATTATCTATTTTACTGTTATTTTTGAGCTTTCTCTAAGTGCTACTAAATGATAAGGCAGATTAAACAACCTTCTTTCTAGCAATACAGCTAAATCTTTCATGGGCTCAAGAGCTCAAGATGAGTTTATTTAGTGCTGAAATCTGGTTGAGAGTTCTGCATCTCTATTCCCAGTACAACATGAAAATACAGGAGTGCTAATAACACCAAACATACTGACAAGAGGAAAGAGTTATTTTTATAATGACATTTCTAGTTAATAGTTTATATTAAATATTTTATTTACTGGTTTGACCATCGGCTTATACCATCGGTATAAGACTCTCTTTTCTGAGGACCCAAATTCTCAGAAATCCCAAAAAGTGCTCAAAGAGTAGACGTTTGATTTGTACAAGGGTATGCATAGGGAAAAGTGCTTAAATTAATTTTATTTTCTTAAATAGCTTTATTCTTGAATGACATAATTTGAAACAAATAAGATTTTTTACATTGGGTAAAGCATTCATCTGAATTCTGTTTTTTCTTTAAAAGATGTTTATATAATCAATATTAAGCAGCTTTTGGATAGACTACAGAACCTGGAGTGGGAGGTAGGAGCTTTCTTGGAGTGATCTTTGCACAGTTTTGTCCCTTCTGAACATGAATCTGTATGCAGTTAATTGCAGACTAGCTATGATCTGGACTACTTATCTAATATGAATTTCAATTTTGAATGAATACCTGAACTTGGAGGGTAAGCTTATTCATATGCCCAATTTTTATTTTTTCATATCTTAGTTTTGGGATAAAGACACAAAGTTCTAGATGGCTTCAACTAAGTGATGTATGGGTCAATACTTATTATCTAAGATTAGTCTGCAGTAGTTTAGATATTGATTAAATTCTAAATAGGTTTTCAAAGGCGTAGTGGAATTCTTTTTTTTTTGTTTAGGATTTTTATAAATGTTTTATTTGAATTCCCTCTGTATGCTGCTTTCTCTCTACGAAGTTTCTATGCATTAAGAAAAATTGCTTGGTTCCTCTCCCGAGTTTGAGCTATAAAAGGCAACAATGGAGCTATAAAAGGCAACAACATTTGTTTATCTCCATTTCATGACGTTTTTTATTTTGGCAGCTGAGCACTTTCATTTTGCCCATTTACCAGTACTCCGTGTACTCTTGTATTAAAGGGTACATTAGGATACTGGATTTTGGTTTCGTGTTTTCCTAGGGCTGGTGAATATGGAACACTTTAAAATGGAATCCCAGAGGAATTGTTCTATAACTCTAATTTAAATTTCTCAAGGATAGGACAGAACAAATGTATTTCTGTGTGTATGTTTTCCTCAATTACTTTTTCAATGTTGTTAGGCACCCTTATTTGCAACATTGAGCTGTACTGATGCAATGTGGACTTGCAACCCCTTTTTGAAAATCTTCAGAATTTTACAGTCTGAGAGATATCTTCTGCACTGAAGATCTCTGAATACAAATGAAGAAATAAATTTTTCTGATGAGAAATTAAACAGATTTTTTTGTTTGTTTGATTTCGCCAGTGGGACTGATACATGCATTCCATGTTACTCCATGTCCTCATATCAGCCCAAGCCAAGAGACACTCAACTTCCACAATTCATTTGGCTGCAGACTCAAAATTCCCAAAAAGCCAGGGAAGGACTCACAGTGTTTTTCAATTACTACATGCAAGGAAATAATGAATGAGATGGGGTAGTTGCAAACTGATTTATAAGCAGGTGTACTTTGACTTCTCTTTAAAAATATTTTCTCCTTTCTCTTTCTTTTGAAGTAATGTCCATACAGACAGAAGTTGTGTCTCATGGACTTTATCTGGCAATTTTTCACTGTTATTGGATAAAGTTTCTTCTTGTAGGTGAGGTGTGGGGTCTGTCTAACACATAGTATTTGCAATAACAGTCACAGAAGGGAACAGTTTTTAGGTTTGAAGAGACAGTGTACAGTGTGTTTCTGGGAACAGCTTCCTCCTACCCTTTCAGCAGAGCTTTATTAAACTAAGTGCAAGATTCTGTCAAGCATGTCTATTTTTATTAAATATCTAATCTTAGCTGAATGATGCGGTCTTAACAGCCCAACATCTGCTGATATTTACTCAATGACTGTGAAGGTCTGGATGGTGATCCTGGGAAATACATTAGCACTAAGCAGATCCCCTGCTTACTTTAAAATAGATGATTAATCATTGCTTTCCAAATAGCCAATGAGTGCTGTGCTTGTCTTCTAACTTTCAACAGCATCTCAGTTTTTTCACAGCTGTTTTAGTTTCTCTGTTGTTTTCTTTCCCACTGAGTATTTTGGGATATTTGGGAAAATGGGGGATTTGGTTGGATTATTTTTTTCTTTCCTAAACTTTAACCCTGTGAATTCAGAACTCTGTGTGGTATCTAGTAATGGATTCAGGAATAGAACTATAAAAGGACTGAAGTTTAAAAGGGTTGAAACATCACAGTACTGAACATTATAGTGCCTAATTTTCAGACACCTGCTGATAAGAATTCACAGTTCTGAAATAGGTACATAGGCTTCAATACCCAGGGTGAATTTTATAATGAGTATATGCTGTAGAAAATCTAGCATATGTATTTATAGAACAGAAATAGACAGAGGGACAGTAGTGATAGTTGCTAAATTTCTTGAGTATTTCCTGCACCTATGCCAGCAACTTCCTTTTGCTAAAACCTGTCCCTCAGTAATACAGACACTGCTGCCTTTAGGAAAATGGGAATGGGATTCCAGTGTTCTAGTGTGAATTGGTGGAAGGAGGAATGAAGCCTACACTTCTCCCACAGTTTTTAGCAAAAGTTTAATAATATTAAGCAATAACTTAATAAGCTGAAGAACTGTAGGTTGAAAAATCAATTACTGATCCACCTCCTTTGGCAAAAGATATAAGGGGTTTGAGAGTTGCTACTAATGTCCTTTGTGTAATGTTTTCTTGTGACATTATAAAGTCCAGAGGAGTAAGGCAAGCTGACAAGCTGAAGGAGTGCTGGTCTTCTGGTGCAAGGTGGACAGCCTCCCACTGGAGAAAGTGGAGTCAATTTCTCAGCTGGCATGAAAGAGAATGGCTCTGAGTCATTCCACACAGCAGCTTCTGTAATGGCTGGCATAGCAATTGAGTGGCAGAAAATGTGTTAAGAAAGGTAGTGGTTTAGCTATACAGGGAAAGCAGTAGCACAAGAATTCCTCCCCTATCCCCTCTTACTCCCATTGCATTTTATGGCAAGCTTTTGCTCATTTTTATAAATGCAGTATAAAGAAGAGACTCTTCTGACTAAGGCTTCACTTCAACTGCTGAATAGGGACTCTTTTTGCGTGTTCAGATAGAAAAATGTGTGAGCCATCTAATAGCACTGTGAAAATGCTGCAAAGACAAGTCACTTCAGTTTTGCCAAGAGGTAAACTGGCAAGGTCATAAACATGTAGACTTTGTGCTTATTCTTTCTCTCAGTGTTCAAAAGCACTAAAATAAAACAGTGTCCACAAATTCCAGCACAACAAACTGGGTGGGTTTTTTTTTTCATTAAATAAGATACAAAGCTGAATAAGGAAAATCCTATTGAAAGTTTTAAGAAAATCTATATCTGTTCTATTGAATGGCTTAACATATTAAAAAAACCAGTAATTTTATGTTTCATGAATTATGGAATTTTAGTGTGGTATTTTCAGAGATGCATCAAGGAATGTATGTAGTACAGTGAAAAATAGTTCTGTTGTTTATTGGCATTTATAGCCTGAGCTGTTTCCAGCTTAGATAGTCAATGTGTATTGCTTCAATAATAAGTATTTTATTTAATGACATCTATTTGGTTTGGTTTAATGATTGCCCCTTTCTGCCATCTTGCCTAAACTGTCAAAAGCAGCTCAGTAACCTAGCTTGAAAAACTTAATTTGACACACTTGGACTTCATTAGAGATTTTGAAGGAAATTTTTCATAATTCCTTGTAATCATTGAAACTAGCATGACTGATGCTTCAGTAAATGGTGAGAGTCCCTATACCAGATGCAAATCTATGCACTTTTTAGGGAAATATCTGTTAAAAAGAGAGATAAGGAATCACTTGTGTATGTAAATGCTATCCAAACAACTCAGTCATATTTCTTGCTCTGCTATAGGAAGCAAATCCTATAGCAACTCCTACACTAACTAGACTGATGGGACACAGGCTTGTTCAGCTTATACTGTTGCTATTAAATATAAAAGATGGATTTTATGGGAAAATTTCATGAGCTTAAAAATGCTTGCAGGGTTTATTTTGTATATAAGTAGGTTGCATTTATGGAAAGACTAAATAACTTTTTCTTAAAATAGGTTTCTCTAAACTTTTGAACTATATTGATTCTTCCACTTTTACCCATAAGGTGATGAAGTTTACTACTGAAAAAATAGCACCTACAAAATTCTACAATTTACTGTAGAGTAAGCATTAAAAGAAAAATCAATAGAGCTACTACTTTTCTTGCTCCGCATCACAAGTCTCCGTTTTCCTATTTTATGTCATCTTGTCTGAACTAACAGATTTATAAATCAGTTCCTTGAACAGTAAAATCATTTGCCATTTGGTGGAATTGGCTGACATTTCATTTTTGCTGTGCAGATTGCAGATAATGTTGACATTATTTCACTGAGTGCTGTACTACATCATTAACATATTGCTCATGACTGAATCTGAAATACTTTCACTCTCAGTGTAAAAACCTGCATTTTCTCAGTAAAAAAAGATGTAGATTTTGTTGAGATAAAATAATTAATGTTGCAACATGGTAAAATAGGAATTGTATTGAAATTACAAAATGAAACTCTAAAATCAAAGTTAAAAGTGAAAGAATACAATCCCATAGATCACATTTTTATTCTTGATATCCTTAAATCATGCATAGAAATGAACAACACTCATGAAATAGGCTTAAACCCAGGCTGTATCAGCACTATAGCAATGCAGGACTTGTCAGAAATATATACATTTCTGCTTCCATCACATGAAAATGAAAATTTATTTCAAGTTTTAGGCATAATCCCATTCTTTCTCATATGTGATAATTTTCTCTGTAAAAGCAACCAGCTGAGTTGCAAAGTAGCTTTAAATTACCAGGAGCACTGAAATCCTAGGCAGATTTTATCAATTTGACAGGCAATTGTTAATGAATTATTTCTATTATGTTTTAAGATCTACAACTAGATATTTATTTGTAAATCAAGCAATTATTTTGAAAGTTTTATTTATTTTATCTTCTGCTGAGGGAGAGAGATAGAACTTGAGAACTGATTTTGTCAGTTACCCTGATGCAGCCTGCATGTTTCAGCCAGTGATCTTAGACAATTCCTTTTTCCTTCCCTTACCCTTATGTATTTATCTTTTCCTTCTTAGTTATTCTTCTTTATATCTTTGATTAGGTATGTTTTGCCAGATAATATTTTTTTTTTTTGTTTCTCTAACACATTATAGATCATGTTGCCATTCTTCAGCATGTTAAATTGTAACTTCAGCTGTGTTTGTTGTAATTGTCAACAATTAAGGTTACAGTCAGCAATTAAATAACAGGTAGCTTTTTGTGATTGAAGATGAAAGTATGTCATGTTGGTTGATTAATAGCTTTTCAGTTGTATGTTACACATACATAAATTCTTCTACTGACCAATTAACCAGATGTGCAATTAAGAAAAACAACCAACCATCTGTCTTTGAGATTCATTCCAAAGTAGACCAGTGTATTCCTTATAAGTTTCTCTCTCCTGTTCTTTTCTCCTCACAGTTTTCTTGCCCCAGTGTGGATCCTTCCCATAGGATACTGTCCTTCACAAACTGCTCCTATGTGGGTCCTCCACTGGCTGCAGTTATTTCAGGAAATACGCACCTGCTTTGGCATGTGGTCCTCCCTGGGCTGCCGGGTGATCTCCGCTTTTGCACCTGGAACATCGTGTCCCCTGCTGCTCTTATATTTGTGTTGACAGGATAGTTTCTTCCAATTTTTTCTGCTCCCTGTTCTCTGCCCCCTGATGCCAGCCCTGCAGCCCCACCAGGCATAGACACTCAGTACAGTTTAGTGTAAATATATTGATAAAAAATTGATTTATTTATAGCCATTTCATGTGGAGTAAATTTTTCACACATCTCAAAGACTTCATCAGCAGTTACTTATTTCCTACTATATATGTAGATGAATTACTTGTTGCCAGGGAGACTGTTTTTTCACTGTTTACACAGTATATGCTGTTCAGAATAAGAAGCAAACATTACCTTAGTTGACATGCTTTTCCACTAAAAGCTAATAGCACTTACACCAAAATAGTTTTATTTCAGCACTGCAATGCAAAATATGAAATGATTACACATTAATTTTGAATAAATATATACTTTTTCTATGGGGATTTGTATTTCTGTTGTTCATTAACATTAAATGAATATTTGAGTATTTACCTTCCCCAAAGTAGATAGGTTTTTTATGTCTGAAAATATCAGGATTTTTGGAATATTTTTTTGCTGGTGAAACTATTGTTGGGCATAAACCAAAGCTCTAGATCTGAGCTGTCTGAATTTTTTTTTTAACCTTCTAGACAAGAAATAATTTTTTCCTAATTGTTTTCTGGTTTCTGTTTTTAAGAACCTTCAGCATCTGTAAAACATACATATTGATTTAATGTCTTTGGAGTTTACAAATTGGGGACATGGTACCACGTATGATAACTGCAGGTGTAGTGCTATATGTGTTAACAGGCAAAGGTTGGTTCAAAATTTTTTAGTGAAGGTATCTTCCACAGTCTTTAAAGTGACTTTCTCCACTGGCAGACTTGCATTTTGGGGCTGTTGCAGGCAAATATAAAAATATGTTTTCCAGAAAAATTTCTTATAGTTGGCCAGACTAGCAGCAGAGATTTACAGCAGCCTCATCAGAAACAACATTCTTGTATTGTCTTGAAGCCTTCTGTTTTCACAGATGATCAGGCAAACAAAAATTGTGTGATTACTTAATCAGCTGTGAGAAACTGACTTTGCAAAATGTACATTATAATCTTCTGTCTGCAGGGGCTCTGCTGCCTGGTCTCCTTGCTGCTTCATCACAGCACTACACTGATGAAATCATGGGGGCTGTGACTAATGGTAGTGCTTTCTCATTTCAACTTTTGCCATAGATTTTCTTGCAGTTCTGAATATTGTTTTAAGTTGGTTGCTAGCCAGGCAGCTGAAATATCTTCCTGCTGTTTTGCATTGCAAAATCCAATTTTGCACCTATATTACATCCTTATGTATGCAATGAATAAGATGAATTTGAGTATTGTGTTTGTCTTTTTCCCATAATTTCTGCCTAGTCATGTGGTCCTTTTGTTTAACTCTTGCCTAAATTTCCCTTTCAGCTAAGCCACCAAACTGATGTAGATGGTTCAGCCTAGGGTTTTCCATATGTACAGGTGAATGAAATTTGATATCATTAAACATTTTATCTGTGATTTTTCATACTGGTTAAAAAAAGTCATATTTTTTCTGCCTTTTTAAAATTGAAAATAACTTCTGATAGTTTGTTTTTTTATACTCAAAAGGATGTCAAATGGACTTGGATGGTTCCAGCTTCAGCAAAAATACTAAGTGTAGCAAAATCTGTTCCACATGATACTTTGACCTGCAGTTAGAGGGGATACAGAGAAGTCTGTGGCCCTCTGGCTGACTTAGGCTAGGTGCTGAAGTATTAATCAAAGTGTGGAAAAGATTGTAACTGAAAACACAGATACTAGCTCATTCTGTAGTATGTGACTGATATTCCAGTCTCCCTAGGATACAAGATTAATAAAAAAGCAGCACTCTTTCTTTACCTAATTTGCTGTCTTAAAATGTAGTGTTGATATGATGCAACATTGTTATGAGGAGAAGAAAATGCTTTGGCAGTCCTTGCTGTTTTTCTTTCTCTTATTCATACTGGATTTTTTTTTTTTAATTTGTACCCTGTATGTGTTTATGATACATAAGGTGTTGGATTCTTTGTCTTTTCTTAAGCTCTAAAATCAGTTTTACTAATGCACACAGTTGCACTCCTTATTGTCCTGGGACTAACCATTTGTGGGTTTTCTTTATGCCTTTAGGAGTCCCTCCTAGTATCTGGAGCTTAAACGTCCAAGACCTCTACCATAACGTGCCCATGTTAAATCTCTTTTTTTAATGTTCACAAAAAACTTTATTAGATAATAAAACTGCAATCACAATGGGATTAGTCATGGAAGATGAAGAAGTCTTTAATCTGAAGTAATGTACAATGGCTGTCAACTTCCCTAAGCTAGCTTGGCTCAATATTTTTGTCACAGTGGGCTTGTTCACACAGCTCACCAGGCTGGATTTGCAGGCTGTGGCTGCTTTGTTTCCATCACCATCACCGATGAGTGTAATTATTGTAGTGGCAGACAGGAGCAAACAAAGTTAGTGTGTTCAGATTCATGAGTGCATTTCTTCTTTGCTCTTCTGGATACATGTATGGGTTATGCAGGACAAAGGTGAAGGGAGGAAAGGGGAAGGAGACCTAACAGTAAGACAGGTTTAGGCACCTAATTCATAGGCCATTATCAAGGATCATATAACCTTTCCTTTCCCAGTAAATGACAATCAGAATTATTAAGTGCTACAGTTAATACTTATAGAGAGTGTCATGTTGAGCAACAACTATGAAAGAATTGTGAAAATCAGCTTTTACAGAGCTGCTTTTTCAATATGGCCTCCTATATCAGATGCACTCGAGGGACTAATATTGAATTCAACAGTCTGAAACTCTCCTAGCATTCAGTACAAAACCATTCCTTTACAAAGTGAGGCAAGCTTGCATGAGCTGTGGGAACAGGGACCAGCAGTCAGATTCCCCTCATTATTCTCAGATGACTCAGCTAATAGATTAGGAGAGCTGTGCTTCTTCCTACTCCTCTTTGGCCATGTTTATTCCATTCTTCTATAGAAGCCCTGTTGCTGTCAGGAGGAGGACACTGCTCATGTACATAGTGATAGCCTAGATCATCTTCCAGGATAGTGTTCTTATGCAAGGGGAAAAAACATGAACCTCAAACCTTTGGCATAAAACAGAATCTGGAATCTGCATCTCAGGCAATTTTATCTTCAGTAGACTGACCAAGAAAACCACCCCATGCATTTTCATAGAAAATAACTGTTTTGAACAGAGCCCACTGGTTCTAACTGTGATTTTGACTATCCGCTAAATCAGGATCTAATATTATTTCACTTTGAACTTGAGCAGAGAATTAGTCAAATTCTTGCTGACAGTGACAGTTCAAGTTATGTTTTAAAGGAGAATGTAAATGGATAAGAAATTGTGTTAAGAATTTTAATCTTGTATCATGCCTAAATCTAGATAGGGGCATATTCTATTTTTCTCCGTGTTGGTTGTAACTGCTATGCATTTATATAAGCAGTGCCATTTCTGGGATAGCAGGGCTTTATTCTGTCTCATGCAAAACATTCTCTTTCCAGCACAGAAAAAAAAAAAAAAAGTATTAAACTCTTCATACAGATCAGTATGAGTCAGATATTAAAGTCTGCAGAGCAACTCATGAATTCATAAGAAAGATTCAGTCATATTATACAGGAAATCCTAAAGACATAAAAAGCACTTGAGTAATAAAATGAAATTTAAGGGACAATTAACTGATCTTGACTATGTGTAACCTTTGGGATAATTATGATTTCAATGTGGTTTTTTAGCTGTATAAATAAATAATAGACTATTCCCTAAAGTTCAAATTTACATTCAGCAGCTGTGGTTTAAATGCTAATACATGCCTGTGATTTCTGTTAGATTGTATATGGATCTTAATATTATTATAAGAATTTAAATGTTTGATGATAGTCTGCCAGTTAGAATTTTTTTTATTATTGTTATTGCTTGTTTAGAGATCAAGATGACTGACACATTTTTTTTCAAATTCAAATGCTTCAGGCCGTAGAAGAAAATGTTCTTGTAAGTTCTTTGAGTGACTTCCTGAGCAGAATAACCCATTTGTATTCAACAGTTGCTGCACCATATCTTCAAAGCTGGAAATCCTTTTTCACTCTTGTAATAATGAGATACACCCTTCTTGTAGATAAACTGTCTTTTAAGTGACATTGATATTTACATTTCTTTAATAATTCTGCTCCTTGTAGGTCCTAGACAATGAAGTCCATAATTCCTTGGGTAAAATTTAAGGGATAATAACATTTAGGAAATTCTATAGAGAGGCTTTTTAAGCTAGACCTGAGACCTAGTGTTAGAGATTGAGTAAAACACTTTATAGTCTGCTTAACTCAGTGTGTGAATAATTTTTGAGCAAACATTATTTAGTAACACTTTAATCACTACTACATTGGAATGATTCAAAAAATATCTGATTATTCTGGTCATGTTTTGCTGAATTTAAAATAAATTACTCATGAGTTAACAAAAAAAATATATTTTTAAAGTTCTTATTGTAAAACAGGTATAAAATCAACTCTATAGCAGTGCTTCAACTCCACATATAGATTCTTGAGCCTTCTGCCTATTTAATTGTATACTTTCTGTCTTTTGCATATTGAAAAGTCTTTTTTATATATGAAATTTTCTTTTTTCTTCTGTTTAGTGTTCTCTTAGGAATGGAGAAAATCTCATTTATATAGGATGCTTGTTTTATTAAATACCCCCATGTTTGCAAAAATGAAAAAAAGAGATCATAGCTTGCCAGCTCTATCTCTCGTGGAGCCTTTTGTTAATTTTAAGACACATTCAACCATCTACATCTTTCATGCAGATGTTCACCCTCTCCTACCCAAAGGTCAATGAAACAAATTTGTAGCAGACCCTGTGGTTCTATCCCAGTGCAATAAAAATGTAATTAAAAATAAAGCTTCCAGGATCACTTTTACTTGCAACTAGTTTTGTGCAATTTTTTAAGTGCTGTATGTTTTAGGAACATTGCAATGCTGATTAAGTGTCACTATATGTCAGGACTGCAAAAAAAAAAAAAAAACCCAGTGATTACTTCTCATTAAAAATGCATAGCAAGTGTCAGAAAATAAGTTTCCAACTCTTACATAAAGAATAAGGCTACAAGTCTCATAGTTTAATGTCTTAATAAACACTGCTGAGTGTGAGGCCACTGCATAAATTGCATAGGAAATTGACCTATCTAAATACTTCTAGATCAATAAAAAGCAAGCCTACATGCACAGCTGACATGGTAAGAGTTTTGTTTCCACAGAAATTTTTACAAGCAACAATTTCTTTTTTTGAACCATGGCTTCTGCTGGGGAGTATAAACATTCTCCCCCTGCCTAAGTGACAGGGAAATATGACAAAAACTGTTCAAAAGAATAATGCCTTGAGTCTATGATGCTGAGGATGATAAAAAGAATTTTAGTAAAGGAAAATACTAAAGATGGAAATGTTTAATTAGCAATAAACCAGTACATTATTGCTCATTATCACAACTGCACAAAGCTGCACTGAGATGCTTTGCAGCATTTATTCTTCTTTTCTCCTTTGAAGGAGAAATCTGTGGGTTGTCAGGGACAAAATGGGTTTGTCTTATTCCTGAAAAAGGAGTCATCTGCTGTCAGTATTTAAAAAGAAAAAAATGGCTGACAACTGGAGGTGGAGTTTTCAGTCAAGAGAATTAACTAATGGATGATCACAGGGTACAGGCCCTAAAACCATGCAGCCCATGTGACTTATGTCTATGGCATCTGTGATTCTCTGACCTTAGAAGGGAATGTAACTAGAGAACAGTAAGCTTAGAAATCTGGTTGTTCTTCAGTAGGCAAATATGTGGAAGATTTCTGTAATATGTACAGCTAACAAAACCTCTGTTATTGCTGTTGACATCTGACACAGAGGTGTTAAATTGTGTACAAAGAAGGGCAATAAAGTTGGTGAAGGCTCTGGAGCACAAGT
>WBNO01004952.1:14147-60191 GCA_013400575.1 Peucedramus taeniatus | reverse complement strand
TTTTTTTTTTTTTTTTGGATGGTTTGTTGGCGATTTTTCTTTCTAATTTTTCGCTGGAATCAATAGATTTGCTGTCTGGAAAATTTGGCCTTGACCAGATTCAATCAGTGTTGAACATCTTACATGTTTTGCATTAGTGACAGTGGAGTACCACTATTAAATTATTGTTTCCACGGGCAGGGTAGACTGGCAGATGCTTAGCTGATTTTAAATGGTATGATTAGTGTGGTACCATCAGAGGCTGGTAAACTGGGGTAGGTAGATACTAGGGGAATAATATTTCCATTTTACTGACTGAGAAACTGAGTGACATGGAGATCAGGAGGCCCGGCCACAAAACCTCATCAGGCTCTTTACAGAACTGGGAGTCAGGCCCAGTCACCTAAAATCCAGTTCAAATTCCTGACCAGAACTAGACTATCTGACAGAGAGAGTCACTAGTGTTTTGAAGATCTTGCTCTCTCTTACACACAAAAGGAGATTAATCTACTAATCCTGAATACCAAATGAATGTATCACACTGTCCAGTTACAAAATGATGCTTTCAGTGTGACTTTTTAAACATCTTTCAGCTCATTCAACATTATTTTCTATAAACCATAGTGCTTACAAAGAAATACTGTTGAACCTCTCCTCTGCAGAACACAAAGCAGCCCACAACTGTAAGGTCTCTTTCCATTCATCAGCCACCACATCTGTTGCTTGCTTGGACACTGACCAAAATGATTCATTCAAATGTCTAACATTTATTTTTGGTGAAATACAGGGATTATACAGCGTGGCAATATTTCAAAAATGGCTCTAGAAAACCAAGGGAAGTTGGAAACAACTTCCTCAGCTGAAAACAAACACGGCGTTATATCATTCTGCAGCTTTATTAGAAGGAAGGCAGTGGCCAAGTGAAGCAGCTGGAATCACACTGAAGTGACTCTGAACTCCACAGATCATTTCATTCTTCCTTCTGCTACAGAGCTCAGATCCCTGATTTACAGTGCCTTTTGTTTCAAAGAACTAAGCAAGGTAGGTCAAACTCTCTTATATTTAAGATCTTTCCCTCCCTTCCCTTCTAAATAGTGAGTCTCTACAGCTGCAGCAACACTTGCAGGCAAATGTTGTAAGGTGGTATAGCACACACTGGCTAAAAGAGCTTGGAAGAAAGAATGTGATACTCATTTACTTCAAAGGTTACTTTGAACCACCCCAGCACCAAGAAAAGGTATGAAAATGTGTGTGAATTTAATTTTTAATTACTTTTGAATATGTTAATACACACTTCAAGGAGTTTTACCCTGTCAATGAATGGTAAGTGACATTGACTTAAATCTCTCTCCCCCCTCTATGTCCCCTAGTGTGTTGGATTTAATTTTTTTATTTGCTCAGGAATAGTGTGTCTTCTATAGCTATAGCAATTTCCAGTATAATTAGTTAAAAATACATCAGTTCTGATCTGAACAGATTCTAGAACAGAAACTGGAAATCATTTAAACTTAAATAGCAGATTAAAAGAATACTTCTGAAGAGTTGCAGTTCTGCAGAATTAAGTAAGGTTTCTGTGATCTCAGCTGGAAAGTGTGTGTGTCTTTCCTAACCATGGTGGAATAAGGTAGGATATGGATCTAGATTTCAGTAAGTGTATTGGCAGTGACAATAAGATTTGAAGCCTTGTGTGCTATCACACAATGAGACAGGAATAGGTTCCACCTGCTATTCACACTTAGAGATACCAGTTTCATTGTCACCTATTGTCTTTCTAGATGTGGTCTTGCAAGCCAAACAACATCCCAGACATGTTTTTGGGGACTTAGAAAACATGTATACATTGAACATTGTGAATTAAAACACATTTGATTTCTAGCTGAATAAAATTGTATCACTGAATAATATAAAATGCTTACTAATTCATAGCTAAGGAGAAGAGAGTGACTAAGGGTATGTCAAGGTAGAGTAGTTTGAGCAGATTTGCAGAAACTGATTTCAAGATTAAATTACTTATGATAGGATAACTTACTTTCACTATCATAATGTTATTGTTCTGCCTGAGAACTGGGAAATGCAAATATTTTGATAACCCAATTTAATTTTGTTTAATGTCACTGCAACTTCTGGCCAAATTTAAAGCATTATCAGCAACTTATGCCAGGCAGACAGGATAGAGATCCTATCAACTTTACTTCAATCCTAGGGATTTTTTATGTGCCATAAGTGAGTCCACTCCTGTTGAACTGAGAATCTCTTTGACTGTGGCACAGTGGAAGTTATTTGCCTCTGGAGAATGAATTTATGGTTTGGATTCTCTAATTGCCTTTGTGCAAAAGTCAGGGAAGCTCTGTCTAAGGATTCCTAGGTGGGATCTGATTGCAGATTTATACTGCATGGATGAGGGCACAGGAAAAGTATTGATCAAAATAATGCAATTTCTCTGTCCTGTACTTTATACATTCTTCCTTTTAATTTTAAGAATTTCTTTTTCTGCTGACAACCAAATTAGCTACTTCTGAAATGCTTTGATTTTTGTTTATTTCTGATAGATTGATTCAAGAGGAAAACTTATATCTGTTTCCTAATGAAACCAGTTGCCTTAAATAATTTTCTTCTCCTTGTGTTTTTTAACAGACACTTGAAGTTTGTGATCTGTTATTCGATATTAATTTTGTATTAATAACTCTGCTATTCCAAGCACTAAGCAGCAGCTAGGTTTCCAGGGGATTGTAATAGATTGAATGGTCTTATTATTTGCTTATTTATTTATTTAGTCTTATGGAATGTGCCAGCAGTTCAGCTGTCTCTCTTACTGTGGTGGCTGGTTGTCTGGCTAATTTGCACTCATTATTTCTGATAATGGTTTAATTTGTGCTCATTCAGTCTGAAGCTAGCAGTTTCACCACAGTGCTGAGCTCTGTTGTGGCTGGCTTTGCACAAGAGAGCTGACTGTGAGGAGCAGTTTCTTGTGGCCTCTTAGCAGAAGAAAGGGATTGCTGTGGCTGGGGTCACAGCAGTGTCCAAGAGATATTGCTTCTAGAAGGGGAGATGCCATTGTGTGGAGATGAACTCTCTCACAATTGCTTTTACTTTTACAGTGTGCTTGGGGCTCCTGAGACATAAAGAGAAATGTGTCCTCAAAGGTAGCATATAGTGCTTCCAGGGGAGCTCAGCTACTTCTGTACTCTGTATCTTCAGTATGTTCCAAAGGTTGAGGGCCTTAAAGCAGGAGCAAAAATCCAGCTATTAGCCCATGGCTGCTTTTTTCCAGAAGGAATTTCTGCTGGCTTATTGCTCCTACTTCTCTTCCCCTACCCAGGCTCTCTTGTCCCTTTCTGATACTTCTAGAAGGATCTATTTCAAGATTCAAAAGCCACGAGTATGGAGAACCAGCATATTTTCCCTCAAGCCACTGAAGAGATTTGCCTCTTTATTCATTTGGCAAGTTATTCTGCTCCCAACTTTACCTTCAAAATTACTGTTTGGCTTAGGGCAAGATATGCCTCTTCCTTTCCCTACTCTTGTATGTGTTTATTCTGTTTAATTATAAACAAAGCAGGAATTGTCTTTCATTATGTGCTATAGTGCCTAGATCCTGTGAGGCTTTGATCTCAAGGACTGGGGCCTTTGGCCACTTTCCCAACATAAAATACTTGCTTCTTTCAGCAAGTGTGAGCCTGGCACACAAGTTTTATTCCCTTCTGAGGCCTTCTAGAGGAGAGAGAGAAAGTGTAGTAAGTGCAGTGAGTGTAGAAAGTGTAGTGAGTGTAGTAACTCCTGTACAGTCGGTGTATTGCCACTTTCTACACTCCCATCTCTTCTTTCTGGTGATGCCCTTTTAATGACTTTCAGCCCCACATCCTTTTAATGAGGTGTTTTGGAGATGTTAAGAACTGTTGCCCATTTAAGAAACCTGAGTAATGTTAACTGAGGGTGTTGTACCATATCTGGCAGAGTGAAGTGAGAAGTGATTTGTAAAGGTAATATGGGAAGCCTGTAAAACCAGTATTTCCAAGCTCCTTCTTTAACACTTTAGTCATAGTGGGGAGTGTTCCCAATACCATGTTAGGGAAATAGATAAATATCCAGTCCTCCTGAAACTGTGTTTAACAATATGAATTTTTCAGTTTTGCAGGAATAAAGCCAGTACTTCTTATAGACTTGATCTTAGAGTAAAAAAAAAAAAAACAAACTTGGCTTTGTATGAGTAGGAAAATTAAAATAACACCAATACAGGAGTAGACACCCTTAATCTACTGTACACAGTGATCCTAGTATAAGAACTGTGAGGACATAATAAAGTATGTTATCCAAAACATTCCAGCTGATAAGATATGCACTAGCAGTATTTTGGAATAGGATGTTCTGATATACCCATGCAAGAGTATGTCAAGAGTAATATAAGCATAGCAATGTTATGTTTATGCTAGAAAAAACTGCTGAGTTCTATGAATGAGGGGTAGAATAAACCTAGGAAAACAGAGCTCAATTTAGAGGGCAGTACACAACCAAGCATACTGTAATAAGTGACTAGGAAATTAATCTGTGAAATTGAATAGGGTATAAGAAAGCATATTAGGGAATGAGTTGTGGTTCTCTGGGGTTATTTCTTAACTCTTCTTGTTAAAAGGACTGTAAATATAGCAGATTGTAGCCTATTTTTTATCTGTTGTTCAATAGATATTTTGTATCTTGCTGGAGAGACTGTTACTTTAGATTTTTTTCTGTAGTGACCTGTTGTTGCCCTGCAATACCTTTTGAATGGCTGCTGTCTAAGGTATGTCTAATTGGCCTTAATTAGTCTGCCGAGTCAACTGCAGAAAAAAAAATCTCTGCATTTACTCTGTATCCTCTACTCTCACTTTACTATTTTTTGTTTGGAGGGAGTTGTGGTTAAAGCATGTGTTTGTTGAAACAGTACAACCATTTAAAAAACATGCTCAGAGCTGCATGATCATGTAATGATCACATGAATGCTAGTCAAAATATTCTTTCATCACAAATATGTGAAACAGTTGCAAAGTAAAAATTCCAGGTAATTTTTGCATGAAAACCTTGGAAAGCCATAATTAATTAGAAATGCAACCATTCATTATCCCATCAGTCCAGTCACTGCGAAGCTGTGGCACTTAATTTTTTTTAATCCAATATCTCTGTTGCTCTAGGTATGTAGTTATTATGGTGGCTTATAGCCAAAGAAAATCCTGCTGGCATTTGAGGAGGAATAGAAAACACTTGGAACTTCCATGGAACAACACTTGATGAGTGTGTTACCTCACAGCTGGTAGGATGTGTGGTGTACCTGCTGGGCTCTGTCCTCTGGGAGCTGTGCTTGGTGGCTCAGAGGTGTGTCCTGGGACTGCTGAGACACAGCAGTGGGGATGGCAAGCAAAGGGTTCAGATCCAGGCTGCTTTTCTCTTCCCTGCAGAGAAAACAGACCAGGAGCAGTAAGGGCTGCCCAGGTAAGTGCTGTCTTCCCCCAGCACAGTGAGCATGATGGCACAGAAGGGAGAGTCCCTTCAGGAAGGGAAAGGTCTCCCAGAGGTGAAGCTGTGGTTTCTTCGCTTCACCTTGAGAGAAGGGACAGTGCTAAGTTTAAAAAAAGGAGGATAGAGCTGTGGTTGAACCACTAGACATGGACTCTAGATTTAGCACTTGGTTTGATCAGAGACTTCCTGTAGGTCGTGCTCAGCATTCTGCAGTAAACCAGACTGATGATACTTCTCACTTGAACCTCACTGCAGTAAGAGTTATGAATACTGGAGCATTATGACTGGTTATGTAAATACTTTGGCACTGCTGACACATACAATACATCAGGCAATTTTTGAATCTCAAGTGTCACTGTTTAGCTAAATGTCTGTATTTTTTTGGTAAGAGTATTAGATTTTTTTTCTCTAAAAATGGTGCTACTTTTAAGTGTTTCACAGATATGACCAGTTATTTTCCTGACTCTGATGGACGAATTTTGTGGTTACATGATTTGCAGGGGCTACAACAACTCCTTACCTTCCAAAGAAATATTAAACATTATATTCTTACTTTTAGCTGTATTAACAGAAGGGAATAAGAGCAGAAACAAGTGCTAACTATGGAGTTACCAAGTGCCCTCCCCTTCGCCAGTGCATATTCCGGGGACTTCTGGATTTCTTTGTTGTCTTTGGGAATGGAAGACTTGGTGCTTCAGCCTGAGCATAAATCAGTTTCAATGATATGCAGTTGCTGGTTGCAGACATTTATCAGGTCTCTGATTGTGGATATGGTACACTGCTCAATTGCAGCCATTGTCTAGAAGATATTTTATATTCAGGCCAGAACTACTGTGATACTTTTCCTACTACAGCAGCCTTATTTAGATATAAAGTTGGGTTTTCCATTTTTTTGTTTAACATTTCTGTGTTGGCAAAACTGCTGGTCTGAAATTGTAGATTTACCAGCATTAAGTGAGTCTGTGCTATACAAGTTTGTTAATCCTGGAACACTCGCTTTGTATGAAGTGTTATCAGGCTATTATCTGGTCAAAGGACTTCAATACCACAGATGAGCTGGTGTGTTATGACTAACAGGGTCGTGTTTGGCCTTGCTTGAAGAAAGTTAATTTTGGCCTAAGTTCTAGGACATGTCTAGCTAGTACATTGCAAATACATTTCTAACACTGCTTCGCTGAGAGACATAATGGAGAACGATTGTTATTTGCATTCCTTTCTTATCTGCTAGACAAATACATCTATATTGTGGCTCAAAACATTTACAGTCACATGTCATATCTGTTGTGACCCGTTGTAGTTACTGAATTCAGGATGACATATGAAGTAATTAGGTTGCCAAATATCTAATCACCATTAAAAGGATAATCAAAAGACAATTGTTTGTGTACGTCTGTGAAAGAGAAAACATGGACACAAGCCTTGATTCTGCCTTTGTGTGTACCAGCTTAAAGTGCTCCTTACCTAGTAGCTTTGTCTGCAGGGCCAACTTTAGGCTTAATCTGTAGCATAGCTATGATTTATTTTTGCAGTATGAGTGTATCTGGCACCTCCTGCTATAGGAATGTTTCTGCACAAAGGCAAGGGGTTATCTTGGCTTTATCCTTTTGAGGGAGAAACGTGAGTCTATGATAGTAATTCTGTAATTTCGTCAGTATTCCTTGTGTGTTTTCAAATCTATCCTATGTCTTTGTAAAATGCTTGCCAGAAATACATGTGTACCTCTAATGAATTGGCTCAACCTTCTGAGTTTTGAACTCCGCAGATAAACTACCAGGTGAATTTCATGTTTTTGTTTTTGAAGCTAGATAAATTCAAAATTTGTCACCTCAAAAGTTTCAAGAAAAAATGATGAGAGCTTTCAAGTGAATTAAATATCTGGATAAACTTGCTGACACAATATAACAAGCAGACTCTAAGTGACCTTTTGTGAAACTATTTGTTCTCCAACTTTTAACTCTTGCAAATGACACAAGTTGAAGTGGTGCAATCAAATAAGCTTTTCTTTAGCCACAGATAATACACATGGAATGTGATGTGCTCACAATTGTTCAAAAAGACATTGATAGGAGGGTTTGTGTAATATTTTCCCTCTGTGAACTGAACTGTTGAGACAGCCAGCCCTCCAAACCATAATTTTCCTAGGAAGTCAGGACCCATTACTGTGACCTCTGAAACCAATTTAACTGGCCAAAGGCTCTAACACTGTTTGTCGCACTAAAAAAATAGATTTGGGGACTACCACTCAAATATTTGTGTTGACTTTTAACTAACATAGACAATGAATAAACTCTTCCCTTTGACCCTTCTGTAAAATTCAAAAGTAATGAGGACCAAACGTGAGAGAAAGAGGTTGTGTGGTCTGAGCCTGAATCTGTGGTAAAGACTGCCAGTGTAATTCAGTTAGGTCCCAGCTTGTGTGGTGCCCAGGGAACTTTGAACCCCCAGGAGGGCTTTGCTTCAAGTGAAGTGGACGGAAATTGCAACTTTTTTGTTTGTTTTCTTCTATTTTAGACTGAAAGCCCGATGTAATTTAATTCCAAAGCCGTTGCTCCAACCTCAGGGCTGAGGTGTGGAGGGGTCAAACGACTTCCCCTGCCAAACAGGATGCTTGTGGCATAGCCATGAATAGGTTCCAAATTACTGTCCCATGTCATAACTCTAAGGCCATTCTTAGTGTGACAAGAGCTGTTCTGTTTTAGGCAGATCCAATAATTTGCCCAAATTGTCATTATGGCTTAGCTGTAATAGTGGCAGAGGACACGAACTCTAGGTACTTTCAGTAGAAAGCTGTGAATGTGTCAACTGAGATCCAAGTCTGTAATTCCCTGCTGAAATTCAGAGAAAGACTGTTCATACAACACGTGGTGAAGTCTATTCCCATCAGTTCTGTGGCTTTGTATTTTAGAAATATTTCCTGATGATATGTATTTTTTATGTAATGTATGTAATTCTGCTTTCTGTCCCAAGATCTAAAAGTGCCAAGAGTTAACCTGTTATATTCCTATAAAGTCATTTGGAAATTAACTTCTGTTTTACAGAAGAGGACAGGGAATGAAACCTCCTGGTCAACTATTTTCATAATTAAGCAATTGAATCAAGGAGGCTCAGTTTTCAGAGCTGCCTGTGGCTCAGCAAACAGGAATGGACTCGTCAAACTGCTGAGCGTACACTTTACACAGGGTGTTTACTCTTTAAAATAAAATTTAAAAAAAGGGACAGGATGAAATCTAAACTTGGTTATATTAATCCATATGCAATAGAACATTGTTCTGTAACCTGTGGCTGCTCCCAAGGCTTATTGGCAGGCCTCTAACCACACTTTCCTGTTTGTTGAAAGATAAAGCACTGGCTCCCCAGACCGGCAGACACTGAGCCAGTGAACTGCACCAAACCTCCCTTACCCTTTCTAACAGTTGCCTTAAAGCCAAGCAGAAACTGCTGTCTGAAAGTATTGTTTTCTCTACTGAGCCTCAGTTTGCAAACACATTCATGAGAATTTTTACAGCTTGGAAAGTAAGCCATTTGTCAAAGATCATACAGGAAATTAGTGACAGAATAAGGAACACAATTAGATTTCTTCACAAGACCTAGAATTGAACTGCAAGACAGTTTTCACTCTGGAAATTTATTAATTTCAGAATCATGTATTAAGGGATAGTGTGTTTCAAGACCACAGACAAACATTCCTGCTGAATTATGGTTAATGGAAAAAATCTGTGTCCTCATTGATGTAAACCAGTATAACTCCACTGACAATCACCTACTGCTTATTTTTTTCAGGACAGGGCTTAGCACCATGAGTCCTGCTATAGAAGTGCTTCATATATGTCAATGTCAGAAGGAAAAGTTTCTGGGCTTTGCAAATGTAATTGGCAGTCTTTGCTGAGCCCTAGCCATAGAGTCTAATTTCAGCATCTGCACTGGGAGCAGTGGTAAACAATGTTCCTTCTGCTTTTTTACTCCTACTGCTAAAGAAGACTCCCTGCATTGAAGACTAGAGTTAGAGAAGAAGAAAAATATAAGCCTGGAAAAATAATTGCATTCTAAAGGTGTGGTCTTTCATTGGAGTTTTAAACTACAGGAGGCTTGGGAAATATTTGGCATTTATTTGGGTATGTGTTTTTTTAATCCTGCAATACATCATCTTTAAAATGCTAAATATAAAATTAACACTGTTGGGCAGTAGGCAAATGTTTATCATTGTCATTCTAGTTGGATTTTTTCTTGTTTAGCTGCATAAATTTGATTTGAAGGTACAGGTTTTTATATAGGCAAACCCACTTAAAAATCCAGTTATTAACCTGACTGTCCTCTGAAACTGTCCAAATATAATGTTCCAGATGTTAATGATTTATGCTTCATGTTTATACTCTTCTCTCAGCAGCTGTTAAGCTGTTTGAAAAAATTACTCAGATGGGTGGTAGTGGTATTTGATGCAGAATCTACCCCCAAGGGGCATGTAATTACATAAATGCAGCCCAATAAGTATCATTTATCAGGACAGCAAACCAAATAACATTCTTTCAGCCTGATGTAAATCACAAATGCTATCATAGCCTCTTGACAGAACAGGCTGTGCTGACTCTTACTACATATTTTTTCAATCAAGAGATATAAAATTACACAACCTTTTTTTCCCTTCCCTGTCTATCCATCTACAAATGAGAACTCTAATCCTGCTAATGCGTGTGCACATGCGTAGCTTTGCTGGGGTGAGCAATCCTTTAAAACTCGGTGAACAACTCTTTGGAGGAAAGGTAAGTACAGGAATAGGAGCTTGCAGATGTGGTTGTGCAGGCAGTGTGCTCTGGAGACCCCTCTCCTGTTGTCCTTAGCACGCTGTAATTAATGGCATTACAGGAATGCAGGGCTGAGTTCCAGAAGTGCGGCTGAATTTTGCTTTAGGAGTGGAGATAGTGCTCAGAAATGTAGGGGTAAGATAAATCACAGTACAGCTGATTGACTGCTCACAGGCACAGCTTTTCATTGCAGCTGAGTCCAGACAGACTGTTCAGCTTTAAATGATGGCAGAGTTTTGCAGAATAGTTGTTTTGATCATTGCAGAGACTTTTGTCTGATGTGGCCACCTGTGATATGCTGCAGCTTTGTCTGTCCTGCAAACTAAACACTGAAATAATACTGTGAAGGTAACTTCTGACTGCTTTTCTTTCTGTTGTTCAAACTCTGTTTCCTGTCTGTTTTTCCATTAATTTCTTTTTTTTCCCACAGTTTTGGTTTATATTCCACTTTCCCTCCCCCTCACCTTCCTTCCCACCCACAGAAAGTATTTCTATGAGAAAAATTGTGTTGTACTTGCAAGTTCCAGAAGCTTTTGCAAGAGAAGAAAACTGAGAAATTTCTGCAATTCTGTCTTAAAAAAAAAAAAAAAAAGGACACACAAATGTTTTAATTTATAGCTCTTACAGTGTATTTTTTGTTAATGGGAAGCTTTACTATCTTTCATCTTTACCTGTCTTTCAGCTCACTAGTGGAAGAACACCATAGTGTGTATTATCCCTGCAATATGTTTTATATATTTCCTTCTCTACATTCTTTGCTGTATTAAGGAAATCCAAAGACGTTAAATGGGCCTGAAAATCATCATTTCTTGATACAAAGATGTACATGAAAGAGATTAATAAACCCATGAACTTTTAGTTGCTGGAGAAATCGCTGCTTGTAATTTTGTTAACTATAATTTGAAGCAGGGTGGTGGATGAAATTTTATAAAAGATGGCTTCCTGGCATTTTAAGTGATTTTTTTTTCCTACATAGATGTCTAATGCTCCTCTGATTTTAGACAGATATAATCCATAAAACTTGCTTCACATAGGAACAGAGCAGTAAAGTACGAAACCTGACCAGAAAGGAATAGCACAATCATACTTCAATAAAACTTTGCATCTGGTGTCCTAGATATTTATCAGTGATACTGTGCTCAGTGCTGTCTGTTAAGAAATTAATGTAAGGAAAGCAGTTCTTGAAGATTTCAAGTTCTGTTTGGATTTGAACATTTCTTGAAATGCCTGTGACCAAATTTCTTCAGGAGTTTTGTGCTAGCAACTGACAGATAAAAGGTGACAGATACGCCAAACTAAGGCAATGTTTTTGGTTTATGACCAAAAACTTGAAAGAATTGCAGTTTACTAGTTACAGTGTAGTAAAATATTTCTCCTTTGACCGTTTAATTTCTTTTCTTCCCCAGAAAGCCACTCTGCAACATGACATTTGAAGATTTTGAGAACTACTCTTATTTCTACGATCTGTCTGAGGAAGATGAGTCACCCCAGTCCTCCCTCAGCATTGCCCATATTATTTCCCTTTTCTTTTACAGTGTGGCATTCCTGCTGGGAGTGCCAGGTAATGCCATTGTCATCTGGTTTATGGGCTTTAAGTGGGATAAATCTGTTTCCACACTCTGGTTCCTGAATCTGGCCATTGCGGATTTTATTTTTGTTCTCTTCCTGCCCCTCTATATTACATATGTGGCAATGGGCTTCCATTGGCCTTTTGGGAAGTGGCTCTGCAAAATGAACTCATTCATTGCACTACTTAATATGTTTGCCAGTGTCTTCTTCCTGACATTCATCAGCCTTGACCGCTACATCCGCCTTGTCCACCCAGTCTTTTCCTACAAATACAGGACTGTAAAGAACACTCTCCTTCTGAGCGGGGTCATTTGGATGTCAGCTGCAATTATTGGTGGCCCTGCCTTGTACTTTAGAGACACAGCTACAGTTCTCAACAATGTCACCATTTGCTACAACAACTTCCACGTGCATGACAGAGAACTTATTTTGCTGACACATCACATTCTCATTTGGGTGAGGCTTGCATTTGGTTACCTCTTTCCTTTAGTGACCATGGTTATTTGCTACTCACTGCTGATTGTCAAAGTGAAGAGGAGAACTGTATTGACTTCTAGCAGGCTTTTCTGGACCATCACTGCTGTAGTTGTAGCTTTTTTTGTCTGCTGGACACCATATCACATATTTAGCATTGTGGAGCTGTCTGCTCACCATGATGAAAACTTGCATGACTTATTGCAGGATGGCATTCCTCTCTCTACTGGCCTTGGTTTCATCAACAGTTGCCTCAACCCGATCCTCTACGTTCTGATCAGCAAGAAGTTCCAAGCCCAGGTGAGGAGCACGGTGTCTGAGGTGCTGAAGCTGGCCCTGTGGGAGGTGAGCCGCTCGGGCACGGTCAGCGAGCAGCTCTGGAGCTCAGACAACGCAGCCGTGCACCACTGCGAGACTGCCCAGTGACTGCTCCTGCCAGCTGCTCTCCCCAAAGGAGCTGGCAGGGGATTTGCAGGTCTTACTGACTTCACATCTGCCAGTCAGATGTGCATCTTTGCATATACAGTTTTCTGTAAACAGCTGGCTTAATTGCACTTGCTGCTTTAATTGCAAGGTTCTAAAGGGGGACGCGATTTGGATGTGTGCCCTTGCAATGCACATACAGCCTGAACTGAAAGTTATCAGCATAGGTGGAATTACTCTAACTGGGCTTTTGCTGAGGAATGTTGTTGTGATCCTGTTGGTTTGCTGTGGTTCCATACCTCATTGATATCAAAAGAACACATAATAAAAATATTCCTTCTTGCCACTGCTGATACCACTCTGAATTGAGGCATTCTCCTCCAAGAGGCTGTGGACATACATCACTGGGTCATGAGTCTCCTGATTGCCTACTACTGCCCCAAGGAGGAATCCCCTGGCTACATCCCACCTAAATGAAGCTATCAGTGGCTCTACTCTGCAGTTGGAGAAGAATCCCAAGATGGAGAACACTAAATTACTGCCTCCTATCATCAAAAAAGAAAAATATGGAAATAAAACCTGTCTTCTCCAGTGCTCTTTATCTTATACTCAAAACTAAAACAGGAGACCCTGTGTTTTGGGTCACTTACTGTATTTTTAGCACCAGCTGGGTGCAAAATACTGAGCTGATATTTCATATAGGTATTAGGCTCATTCGAAATATGCAAAGAATTAGTGAAAATATTTCTTACAACTTCTGTGCCACACTTCTTTTTTTATGTTTAAAATTTTAGTCCTACAGAGGTTTACAACTATTGATTGCTCTTTGCTACTCTTTCAAGCAAAGGTAAAGAAATAATATAACATTTTGTTTGCCTTAATGTCAAGCTTAAAAAATGGGTGGAGTGAATTCATCAGTATTCTGTTACAAGTCTGTAGCCAAATTTGGACTTCTTTTCCAAATAAGAGGCAATTCATCCAGGAAATGGAGTCCACTCCCATAAGAAAGATGAAGTAGTCCCAGTTATGCTGTATTCTGTTCCAACTTGTTGCTTGCTGCAAAATCACACATGCACCAATGCAAATATATATATATATATATATGCTATGTGGAGTGAACCAATTCCTGATGCAATACCACTTAGTTAAAAAGTTGAACGTGGGACAAAACTCTACTGAAAGTAAAAGCATAGAGCTTTGGGTAAATTTGAACTGTTTTTTCCTAGTTATTGGCCCAGGCATATAGAATAAAACTGCCTTTCAGATAATTTACCTAATTTATATGGTCTGCCAACACCATAGCATTTATGCTATAATTGAGGCCTTATATGTAAATAGATTTGCTTTTTGTGTAAAATATATATGTATGCATGAGCACATCCAATATTGGTAGCTGCACAAATAGAAACAGCCTGACTGTGGTCTGTAACTATTTCTTTGGGCTCTGGTTTCAGAGTCTGAGAGTCAGGCAGGATCAGTGGAATTTCAGTGTATTTCCCTTTGGGTTGAAAAGCTGGTAAGCAGCATTCTTCCTTTGAGTCATTTGCTGCCTGGTACATAGCTGCTCATCATAATATTTTGGCACCGTGCTGCTGTAAGTGCCTAAATCAAACATTGTGCAGTTTTTCTTCACATGTTCCCTGACATCTTTCTAAGAATGATGTACTCTCCTGGCTGTAGTCCAAGTGAAGTAATAAAATTTTCTTGTTTCCAAAGAGCGTGTTCACTTGCTTGTCTTAGCAGCAATGTGTGGTGACTGGCTTTTCTTATAACAGCTCCTTCCCAAAGATTTTGGAAGGTGAAACCAAGCCCTGGCCCTTTCTGCTATGGGATGAAGGTTGATGTCAGCTTTCTTCAGCTGGGTGCACACACATGTTCCTGTGTACAGCACAGAGACTTCGAGTGGGGGAGCATATATGTCCCATCTTCCATAAAGGAGCAGAAAGTGTGGCCTGAAGCAAACAGGAGGAAGACAGAGGACAGAATTGAATAAAGCTAAAATCAGCCTTGATCTATGGCATTAAGTGGATTAACAATTGGGCAATGTAACAGCTACCGTTCACACCAAGATCAGTTACAGAATTATCTCAATAACTTCTTCAAGAGTAATGCAAGATATCTAAACAAAACAGATAACACTCTAAGCCTCTGTTTCCAAAGAATCTCCAAAACAATAGCAGCAATTCTATGCTGCTTGGATTGAGGAACACTCATTTGACTCACCACAATGGAAAAAAAGGGCCAGAAAAAGGAAAGGAACCTGTCCCATTGTGCAAAGAGATGCTATAGAAATAGCTATTGACACATTTCACAATGGACAGGCTCTAGTTACTTTTATCTTTTTCCTGGACAGTTTGTGTTTCTGAAGGTTTTTAGGTAGATTAGCTTTTGTTCAAACTGTTTTCCCAGTATTCCCATATAGAACATATTGAAGTTATGGAATTTTCTACTGATCCCTCTGTTGTGGGGTGCACTTGGGATATTTGCCTCATTTATTCCAGGGTGCCTATTTTTCACAGGCACAATGACACAGTAATATACAAGCACATACCCAAACACCACCCAAAAACACCTGACACAGATATGTGTGGACTGAGCAGAATACTCTTGCCCACATACCTGCCTATTTTTTCACTGGGAACACTGTGCTCTCTAGGGTTTTTTTTTTTGTTTCTTGTTTTTGTGCAACTTTCTTTTTAATATCAGGATAAAAAAACCCTTCCAAAACCCAACAAGACAGAGCACGTAAGAAAGCTCAAGAACCAAAGAGTTTGCATGTGCATGCTTAGCATAAATGTAACACACACAAATCCAGTCTGGCAGGTCACATGGATGACTCAGTCCTGCATTTTAACAAAGTTGCCATCTATAAATCAAACCAAACCATTTTTTCCACTTAGGGCTTTAATTTGAAAGCCAAGAAAAGAGTATGAAGGTAAGCAGCACATTGAATGGGAGGTCAGAAAAAGTGATGGCCAAGATAATAAAATCTGTATTTTTGAGGCAGATTTTTTAATAATTTATTTTATATGGTGCTTGCCAATTTCTTGCTTTTAACAGCACCATGACAGAATCAGTAAAACTAATCTACATGATTTAGCAGAAGCAACAGCTAGAGAATTGCCACAGAAAGGGTACTGTTTAGGAATTAGGTTTATGGAAGGTGGCGAGTGAGCCTGTAACAATACTCACTTTCAGATTTTTAACTGTGCTTTAAGCCTCTAGCAGGCAGATTTTTTTCCTGAGACAAAGCTCTTACATAATCTGAAGTTGGCAGACCTTTAAACAAGGAGAAAGAGGACCTGCTGTGCCAGATAACCACACAGATGCTCTGTGAAAAAAAACATCAAAAAGAGTTACTTAAGATGCAGCTGTCAGACTCTGGCACTGGGCATCTTCATCTCAGAGTGACCAACGTGGCACATGAAAGGATTCCACTTCATGGTCACAATAAATCCTGTCAGTCCGATGCAAGGCAAGGAATTATGAATCTGTTTAGAAGCTTCACAACTTCGACAGCTTCTACATTTGTATCATTCCTATAGATAGTTTTTGGGATTTATTCCTGATGGCTCATCAATCGCTAAAGAAATGTCAAAATCAATCTAGAAACCAATCTGGAGCTGAGTAAACAGCTCAAACCGCTGTTAACTTCACTACTTTTTATATCCTTGAATGCGTTTGCATTTTCAGCTATTTTCACGAGCGCGTGTCGAGTTCACCGCGTGGGTCAGACACCCTGCAGCGGCCGCAGCCCGGGAGTTCCCGCTGCCTGCGCTGCTGNGGAAAAAAAAAAAAAGAAGTTCCAAGTCGTAGAACAGGTGAGAAGGTAGCAGGGTAGTCTCAGGCCTTATCTCTAGAGCACTGCAAGTGACTTTGAACTTAGTTTCGTCTCGCTCTCACTGGAGTTTTAGCTGTCAACACAGGCCGTGATGCATTTGGTTACTCACCTCTTACTAAACAAAGGGAGTTTATACCCTTTACCCACTAAAACATGTACTTTAACTGAGCCCTGCTGCTTTCCCTTAAAACCATCCCTCCCTCCAGAGGAAACCCAGACATTTACAAAGAAGCAATTTCCTCCACAGATGGAGGAAAGAGCATTTCAATATTTTAAAGCCATGGTAATATTAACTCTGAAGTGATGCTCTGCTCATGCTCCTCTGTACTACAGTGAGGTGTCAGAGCAACCTTGAAATTCAGTTTCAGCTTCTATTTTGCCCATTAAGAAAACTTTACGTTTTTGAGCTGGATTACTCTAAGATTCTGAAACAAGCACAGACACTGCACATTTTTTGCAACAACATTTATTCTAGGTATATCAAGACTTAAATCTTATTGAAAGCAGCTACATCCATTGATTGTACATAATCTTCAAAAGCTGTTATTCTCTCTTCCAGCATATCTGTTCCAACTTTATCGTCTTCAACAACACACTGGATCTGAAGCTTTTTGATACCATAGCCAACAGGTACTAGCTTGGCTGCAGAAGAAAAAAAGCATTTAGTACTCCTTTATTGGTGGAATCTCCTAAAAACACAGATTTAAGAGTGAACTGACCAAAGCAATTTGCAGGAATGTGTAAAAACAGTCTTTGGTCCACACTGTGGACCATCTAATTACCAACCCTGCATTTATTACAACCGATCAAAAAAGGTTCTTTCTGTGGACCTCCACCCCTTCCCCAAACCAGTCATGTGGGTGGCTGAAGGAGTTTGTTTGCTGCATCAGGAATTATAAAGGGAGATGCAGGACAGCAGAGCTCAAGTCCTAGAGCTTTTAAAACCTGTATATGAATCTTAACCAGCCCCTGCACTAATACACCTTTTCTGACCATGTAAAGACACTGAAGTACTGCAGTATTGCAGCTCCCCTGTTACAGCTACCTACATTTCACAGATCAGCAAACAGCGACCACAAATCCCACTACTTATATACTATCCCAAGGGCCTGTACTACTCTCCCTGCTCTGGAATTCCCCCATACTTACAAGATCCCCAGACCAAGCCATCTGCTTGAATGCTTCGAACACACTCCTCTAGTTTGGCCATGTCAGTCTCATCATCCCAAGGCTTCACATCAAGCAAGATTGATGACTTGGCAACAACAGCTGGTTCTGGGGGAAGAAAATCACCATGAAAAGGCAGGCATCTTTCAGAAACTCATGAATATACTTGCAGACTGGTTTTACGAGAGCAGCGTATGCAATTTAATGAACAAGAACCTGCTCACAATGCTGTGACAGGCCTCTGGTACCAATGTACATTTCTGAAGTACTGCAGCTGTGTACATCCCAACATTCAATATCTAGACACATTATGTATACAGAGATTTAAGTAGATGACTGTGTTTGTTACATAGGAAGTCCTTCTCAGAGCATCTGAGAAGGAGCCTAATGCTGTGTAACAGTTTATTTTCCACAGAGGGAATACTGCAACTGCTACAGTTCTGAACAGTTCCAGACCAGTAGCTGTGGAGTAACTTGTGTACTGCAGCAGTTTCTCTAAACTCGAGAAAAATCCTTGCATTATCTCCACTTATACAGAAAGCTCAGTCTCTGGAAAGAACAAGCAGGAGTGTATGAACCAGAACAAAAAGCATGTTAACATTCCCATTTGCTCTGGGAAGGCTGAGCTCACTGGCAATTCAAGTGAAGATAATTACTCCTGTCTCATTCCAGTCAAGCTGATCTATTATTACAGTTAATTAGTGTTTCTAGCCATCCTCTTCAAATGCATGAAAATTAACTCAAGCATAAAAATTAGAAAGTTCTTGGCACACATACTTTTGGACTTCTTTGATTCGTACTGGGCCAGACGTTCTTCCCTCAGTTTTTTTGCTTCTTCACTTTCCTGAAAGAGAAATCTGCAGTTACAGAAAAGCACCAAAGCTCTGCATCTCCAAAGGGCTAATATACCGACTGGCACCTACTCAGATAAAAACAAATCATCACACCTGTCAGCCGAAAGATGGTGATTTTTTGTTTTACTCATCATGTAACCAGTCAAAGTTGAACAGTTCAACCCATTCCAGGACATTATTTTCTAACTTCTGAGTTTTTACTTTCCAAGCTTTCCTGTTCCGCAAAGATAGCTACACTTGAAAATCCTACCTGTGTTAATTTCTAAAAAGCAATAAAAATAATACAAAAAGATCACAAGTACCTCCTCATCATCAGATCCAAAAAGGTCAATGTCATCATCATCTTTGCTATCTGTGGCTGCACCTGTTGTGTCCTCAACATCAGCAGGACCGTATTTTCCCAAAGCCTTCTTTACTCCTGGCAAGCTGAAAGAAAAATGCAGGTATTAGGAACCTCCTCAAACGTCAATACAATCACTGCCAATTTATCAATGCACCTACAAACACACTTATAATAAAAAACCTGTGCTAAAAAGAGTAAAATCCAATTCTGCTACTTGAAATCAGAAGCTTGTGAAAGACAGCCTCCAATGCTCCTGCCATGCCAGCTGAGTAATCTGTGAATATGGGATTTGCTGTAGCTCATCAAAGCTGGTATGATCCTGCTCAAGTAAGTTCATCGATAGAAAAAAATTCTTATTGGAATCCTTTACCTACACTGTATTTTGTCTAGGAGGAATTATCAACTTCTTGTTCATGCTTCCCTAGAACTACTACCACTTGCCTAAAACCTAGTAAGTTACTGGAAACACATTACTGAAAGGTAACTACTTTCCTATGTTTCAGTGAACACCTTACCCTAAACCCTTGCTCTCAACAGGACAAGGGACCAGAACTCCCTGCATTTACCTTCTCTTGCAACTCATATAGTCCTGTTATGTTAGAATAAACTCATAGCTGCATTGCTAATGTGAACAGCTGTTACTGAAGCCATAAAACTGGCTTTTGATTCCAGGAACCCTAAGCAGTTTTCAGATACTTTGTGAAACCATTTCAGAATCTCAGTCCCCTTTAGCATTACAAAAGCTTCAGAAACGGACTGGAGACTGAGCCATCCATCTTTGGAAGAGTTTCCTCCGAAGAGGACTGAGGCTCAGAGAAAGCAGCGTAGCAATACTGACCCTACCTATGCTGTACCTTTTCAGAGAGGCCTGCAGTCTCCATGGATGTCGATATAGCACCTTTCATGAACACGTAAAACCACTAAAAGAGAAAAGAGATACTATTTCCTTTCACATCTCCTTTTCTTTCCACGTCCTTCAGTACTGTAAATCATTAATTTTGTCCTCCGTACTGTCAGCAGAGATCTGCCCTATTTCTGCAGCTGTTTGTGTTCCAACAACACGAAATGCCACGTGGTGCCACTGGAAACAAGTTTTGCTCAAACCCGAAGAAACAAACGCAACAATTTGTAGGCTAGTTCGGGGAGATACTGCAGCTTCCGAGTTTTACCATACCTTGCCTTTTGCTTTTCGTACGACTTAATATGATTGTACCACCGGAGAGCATGGAACAAGTCTGCAGGCGGCGGGCCAGCGATCGCTTCGAAGACTGCTATGTCAGCCTGCGAAGGGACGTACCTGCGGAGAGCAAGCCGAATTACCTGCCCGGCTCGAGGCACGCAGGAACACGTGGAGTAGCGCCGCCCGTGCCGCTGCCGGGGTGACTCAGGACCCTCCCGCGTCCCCACCGCTTGTCTCCGCCAGGTCCGACTCTCCTTCCCCACACCCCAGCACCCCCCCGCCGCCTCTCACCCCTCGATGTAGCTCTTGTCGGCCAGGAAGTCATTGAGGACGCGGAGGCCCGCGGCGGACTTCAGGTCCCCGAAGCCCATGGCGACGGCGCGCGACCCACACGCTGCGCCCGCCCCGACCGCTACCGCCGCGGGAAAAGGCCGCGCCGCGCCTGCGCCGGCCTTATATAGCGCCGGGATCCCTCCGCGGAACTGCACACTGCTGTATTCCTCCGCGAGAGCGAGCCGCGAGGTAGCTCCTCACGGGCCGACTGCTGCAGCGCAGGGCGTGCCGCGGACGCGACACCAGAGGTGCGGCAAAGCGAGGAAGTAATAAAAGTGTGGCTGACTATAAGCCCTAGGAAGGTTTGCGGCGTTACACGCGATTTGTAACATTGTACTGTCGCCACACCCCGCCCTGCTGGCAAAGCGGAAGTTGCCGGAGTTGAGCGAAGAAAGAGGCGGAAAGGGACGGAAATTGCCGAGGGAAGGGCAGTGCGTGTGACGGTGGCCGAAAAGGCTGCGGGCTAGCGGCGGAAATTGCGCCTGTCATCGCTCGCCTTTAGCTTGCCGGAAATACCCGAAGCAGTTCGCTCCGGAGGTTGCCGAGCGCGGACTGCTCTGTACGGAGATTGCCGAAGAAAGCTCCGGAGATAGCCGAAGGAGGTTGAGGTCAGCGGCGGAAAGGCCCGAGGCCGCCGCCGCAGAGGCCGAGGCGGAGCGCAGCCGTCCCGCGGCGCCGCCGCCCGTCCCGCACCAGGTAACGGCGNGCCCCGGGCACGGCGACACTGGGCCCGCCGCCGCCCAGCTGCGCCGTCCGGTCTGTGGGGAGCGGGGCCGGGGCCGGCGCTCCGCTGCAGGCCGAGAGGCCGCTCAGTGACTCCTGTGTGTGATGTGTAGGTTGGTAGAGAATCGTGTCTTGGTTTGAAGGAGGTGACTCACTGTCCCGTAACTGTACATACAGGTGTGCCTCCGTGCTCCTTTGCAACTGGTGTAAAAGTTTTTACTCTGCCTGTTTTAAACTTGCCAGCAAACATTTGAACTGGTCACAACAGTGCTGTTTTCTCTCTTACCAAAGAACTATGCTTCGACTGCTTGCTGTCCCCAGGACCCTAGCTGGGGTCACCCAGTCCTCCAGAGTATGTGGTAAGTGTCTGTAGTTTATATCTGGGTCTCTGGTGATAAATGTATGTGCAGTTCATTTATCGAGGGGCACATATGCATACTCGCTTTGCAGGCTCAGAGATTCTGTATTGCACTCTTGGTAGAACTGGGATTCTATCAGCACGTTAGAACAAAAATCAGGAGTGGGGGGTCTGATGGTTTCCATCTAGCAGTAAGTGAGAGTTGTTTTTGTTTTCTTTTGCCGTGTCCTTCAGGGCGTACAACTGCAACAGCAGCCAGCAACCAAATAGAGGTGTTTGTGGATGGCCATCCTGTTTTGGTGAACCCTGGAACCACTGTCCTGCAGGTGTGGGGAATGGCATTCTCAATTTTCTGGGACTTCCCATCCCACTTCTTGGGCATGTTCTGTTCCATACAGCAGAAAGTCACCTGTCTTTACATTGTTTCTTGCAATTCTTTAGAGGTCTTTTCATTGACTGCGATGCAGTTTGAAGTGACAGAAATCCTTGGGAGAATTCAGTGTTTGGAAAAGAAAAATATGCCATGGTTGCTTGAAAGATGATGCATGCAGCATCAATCCCAGCTGCAAAACTTTATTCAATGCAATAAGAGACTCTAGTAAATTCTGGTTGACCTTCTGTCTCTGAAGACTATGTGACCTTGTAGTCTTTCAGAACCTGTGCATTTTATATTTTATTACAGCTCATCAAAGCTGGTATGATCCTGCTTGGGTAAATGGGGAATTGTGTCCTTTTAGTTATTAGTTGTTAGGATTCAGAGTGCTCATCCTTAGCTGCTTTTATTATTCTTGGTATGGGAAGAAAGGGAACCTGGATCTCCCAGCCTGTACAGAGCATTGTTACTTTTCAGGCTAGAATTTCAAATAAAGATTTTTTTTAAGAAGCCAGTAAATAAAGATGTGGTATAATGGGTTAGAACATTAAAATACATAATTTATTTCAAGATACAACCTTTGTTCTTTGGATACAAGACACTCATTTATTTAGGCATTAGAATGTCCCCGGCAGGAACCTAGTGCAAATTTTTCTTATATGTTATTTCTTTAAATTAGCTTTTCAGTTTGGTAACGTGGTTCTTTTTGGTAGAAATTGTCAGAAGAACTGGATCTTTTTAGAGATTTTTTATTAAATTTGGTTGTATTTCTTCTGGCTATGCCTGCTACAGTGCTGTAGCATAGATCCCATTAGTTGTGGTGGTTTTATGCAGGAAAGGCTGTTTTCTGGTCTCTGCACACCTATTGGCTCTGTCCTCCTGTCTCTACTTCTCTCATGTTGTCTTTGAGTTTGGGGACTTTGTGAGTTGAAGACTGACTGTCTTCAACATAAGCTGGAGTACCTTTATACAGAGTATCTGTGTTGTATTATCAGAAATCATTCTGCTCGTGGTGCTCTTTTATGTTTTTCAAATTTTATTTTGATGCACTTTTCTGTAAAGAATGTATGTGTTCTTAAAAAAGTTATCTGTATTGCTAGTGCCCTGTTGCAGAGAATTCTCTCTATTATTGGAGGAAAGAATGAAAGAGAGGTCAGTTTTCATTTTCTCAATCACTTACAAAGGTTAGAAAAACTGTATTTGTAATTGATATCCCTAACAGTTTTTTTGCTTTGTCACAATTTTTTATTTATGGTCACTTAAGATGAAAGGTCAAGTGCACTCTGTTCTTGAGCACTGACAGTGTTACTCTTTGAAAAGCTGCATAGTGTTTTCTGAGAGGGAACTGGAAAGTCTAACTAAGATTTATTTTCCTTTGTTTCTTATTTTTTATAGGCCTGTGAAAAGGCTGGGGTTCAAATACCTCGTTTTTGTTACCATGATCGTCTCTCTGTTGCTGGAAACTGTAGGATGTGTCTTGTGGAAATAGAGAAAGCTCCAAAGGTATTGCTTGTGTTTCATAGGAATAGCAGTATGGAATATGCAGTATAGAGTTCAGTAGGAATTTTTTGCTGTGCTTGGGCTTAGTTTATATTTTGTAAATAATTGTTGTTATTCTCTTGTACATGAGCTTGATAGCTGTGTGTTTGCTGTTAGATGCATTTTATGCTTTGTAGTTCAAGATTCAGCCACACATTTTCAGCTGATACTACATAAATAATAAATTTCAGATACTGTCTGAATTTAGCTGTAGGATTAGTGCCTGCAGGTTCATTCTAAGTAAATATTGCACTGAGTTAGTAGTTTATATTTTAATGCATTGATATCTGTTGTGAAATAGTTAATTTCAGGAGTGAACACTGTCTTCAGCAGTGCTAAGAAATCTATGCACATTCTTTTGGAGTGCAGCCTTGGATTACATGTTTATACTCACGCATAACATTTTTTAGCTCACCCCAACTTCAGTTCCACAGTTTGAGCTTTGTGTCTCTGGATTTGTTGGGTTATCACTAAAGGTGGAAGTCATGATGTGATTGGAAAGTAAGAGGGATTTGTTTACAGAGCAGGAAGTTTTTTGTTAATCTTGCAGTAATCTTGAGAAGAATTTTTTCCAAGACTTTATACAGGCTCTGTGCAAATAAATGTCTTGTAAACAGTTCATACTCTGAATTTCAGTTCTAGAGGTTTTCTAGATGTCTGCTCAAGCTCTTTCATTTCATCATCTATTACAACTGACATTCTTAATGGTGTAACTGCTCAAATTGGGACTGGAAATTGTAGAATTTTAAACTTTGAATAAATTGCAACTAATTTAATCTTTTTATATAGCAGATTATTAATAATTAATATTAAATATGGGTTCTAGTGACTTTATCAGTTAGGCTCTTCTTTTTTTCCTTGCAGACCTCTTTATTTCTATTTATTTATAACAGATACCTATGTTAGAATTGGGGGAAAGGAGGTGGGGGGTTGTGCCCATGCTGAGAAGAAATACATTGTCTTCATGCTTGATTTTTATGTTGATTGCAGCCAGTTGCTGCTTGTGCTATGCCAGTTATGAAGGGCTGGAATATACTGACAAACTCTGAGAAGTCCAGGAAAGCAAGGTACCTTTCTTTTATTCTCCTTTGGCTGTCCTATCTGCTAAATGATGTTAAGTTGACATTAACTTCATTCTCTGAAACCAACAGAGAGGGTGTAATGGAGTTTCTGCTGGCAAATCACCCATTGGACTGTCCTATCTGTGATCAGGGTGGAGAATGTGATCTACAGGTACAACATCCAATTGAATTACGTAGATTTAAGTATAACGCTCTTGTTTTAGGTGAAATTTTGCTTTCCAGCAGCCTGGATATGTGTGTGTTCTGTTGTAGGACCAGTCAATGATGTTTGGCAGTGATAGGAGCAGATTTAGAGAGAGCAAACGTGCTGTGGAGGACAAGAACATTGGCCCCTTAGTCAAAACCATCATGACTCGGTGTATACAGTGCACTCGATGCATCAGGTAAGGTCCTTTACTTTCACTGAGGAGAGTGCTAAGCAGGCATATTTGTGTCAGTTTGTTACTCGTGAAAGAAGCCCCATGAGGGGTAGTCAGTTTTGTAAACGTTTATTTTCTGATTGTACTTAAAAATTTTATTTCTGTTAGTGACTGATAGCTGGTTTCCTGGAGCTACCAGACAGGAAATAGAGAAAGATGGCCAATGCATGAAAGTGAAGTCAGAGTTCTGCAAGGCAGAACTGGTCCCATGGTGTTGGTGCCAGAATGGATATGTGACTTCCCCAGCCACAGTTGTAAGATTATTTATTTTTGATAGCCTCTGGTAGCTATATTTATGCTGTTCTGTAGCCCTGAGATGCTGTACTGGCCAACTTGAGCCAGGTGGAAAAGAATGCAATGTACCGACTTGTTCTAGAAAGAACTTGTTACTTAGGACTAATCTTGGACTCAGTTTGTGTAATACAGTGAGTGTTGAACTGCTGTGTTTTTTGATATACCTCCCCCTAGTTTTTGTAGCCTTTTCTGAATGAAATTCTGCAGATGGTCCTGTATGTGATAGCGCTGACTAATGCACCTAAACAATTATTTTCTTCTTTCAGGTGTATGAACTAATGTTGTATCTTAAGAAAATGAGATAAGGGCTGAAAAATGTTCTGTGTTGCAGTTGTACATGCCAGATGTGTTTCTCCTTCTTTGTGCACCTACCAGGTTTGCTAGTGAGGTTGCAGGGGTAGATGACTTGGGAACAACCGGAAGAGGAAACGATATGCAAGTTGGCACTTACGTTGAGAAAATGTTTATGTCTGAGTTATCAGGAAATATTATTGACATCTGCCCAGTTGGTGCTCTTACTTCCAAGCCATATGCCTTTACTGCACGCCCATGGGAGACAAGGTAGGTGTCTTAACTCATCCTGAAGACACAGCTTTCTCTGTTTGTTGTACACTTTATCTTAGAATATGCCCATCTGTGATACCAAGGGTTTTCTCTGGTTTTTATTTTCTGTGGTTTTGTTGTAGACTTTTCCATAGACTGAATCTAATCTATAAATTTTGTTACTTACAGCTTATTTAAGAAAAGGAAGACTCTTATAGTTTGCAGACTGTTCTTCCCTTAATTTTACCCTAAAATGTTTTGGACTTGCAGGTTGTGCTGATTGCTTAGTAAAAGATGCATGTAAAGAAAAATACTAATTCATTAACTCACTAACTGTTGAGGATATTATTTAAAATATCTGGTGTAACTAAGCTGTTCAGCCTCAGAGCAGATCTTTGTGTGATTTTCTTAAGTGGTTGTTTAACCCTAAAGAAGACCTGAAACACATTCAGGAGACAGAATCACAGAATGTGAAGGATTGGAGTGGACCTTTAAGATTATCTAGTCCCAACTACCCCTGCCATGGGAAGGGACGCCTCTCACTAGATCAGATTGCTCAAGACTTTATCCAACCTGGCCTTGAACATAGGAGCATGCTGGTTTGACAATCCCAAGGATATTCAAAATCCCGCAGAGCTGTTGTAAGCAGTCTGGAGGAGCAGGGGAAGGCGGAGGAAGGCGTCTCTCCGGAGATGGGCTCTCCGGGAAGGCGGAGGGTGTAGTTCCCAACCGTGTCCGCTGGAAGGCTCCCGAAGCACGGAGCCGGCGGCGGTGCTGAGTGCGAGCACCGGATCAGTCTCTCCACCAGCAATTTCGTCCTGTCATAAACCAATGGCACACTGTGACAGAAATTCATCCTTAACCCATCCTCAGGAGATGATAAACAGCAAACAAGGAACACGTCCAGACAGCAGGGTGTTTCATAACACAGCTCTGAGAACGTGTGCAGCAACTCCAAGACCAGCACCTGTTAAAGTAATACAATGAGAGCTGATAAAAAATTTGTTTTTACACGCTCTGGTCAGATCTGTTGTTTCCTCAACTCTTCATGCCCCACGCTGAATGCTTTAAAAGACTCTTGTGATTTAACTCAGCAGGCAGCTAAATACCACGTAGCCAGTTGCTCATTTCAGCCCCCCACGTGGCATAGGAGAGAAAACTTGGGGGGGAAAAATGTAGAATTTGTGGGCTGAAATAAAGACAGCTTAATAGTACAGAAGAAGAAAATTACAGTAACGATAAAAGAATTAGAATGTACAAAGCAAGGGATGCAGACTGCAATTGCCCAGCCAGTCCCTGAGCAGCACCCCCAGCCAGCTTTCCCCCTCGTTCACACGCTGGCTCACTGCTGTGTGGCTCACAACATCCCTTTGGCCCCTTGGGGTCAGCTGTCCTGCCTGTGTCCCCACAGCTTCTTGTGCCCCCCAGCCTCCTTGCTAGTGGGACTGGGTGAGAAGCTGAAAAGTCCTTGGTGTGGTGTAAATGTTGCTTAGCAACAGCTAGACCATATCTGTGTTATCACACTATTCTCACCCAAAATCCAAAATACATCTCTATACCAGTTACTAGGAAGAAAATTGTCTCTACTTAGGCCAGAAATAAGACACTTGCTGCTTATATATGAAAGACTGCAAGTGGTTTATTTGTTCTTCTAAACAGGAAGGTAGAGTCAATTGATGTTCTTGATGCAGTTGGAAGCAACATTGTAGTGAGCACGAGAACTGGAGAAGTGATGAGAATTTTGCCAAGGCTGCATGAAGATATCAATGAGGAATGGATATCTGACAAAACCAGGTGTGTGGATGTGCTTGTCCTCACGTGTTTATGCATGCATTATAGGCACAGTTTGGAGAACCAGAAATGTGTACAGTAGCACTGACTTTGGTATTCAGCTGTTAGTATAGTAAAGCTACAGTGAAGAAGAATAATTGTAAAATATGTTTTTTAATTCTATAATTGAAGTTGCTGAGTTTTCTAATGTTCTGATTTTTGTAACATTTTTTCACTGTAACTTATATTTCTATTACTGATATTTTTCTGAGTTTTTGAGAAGGAAAAGTTAAACTTTCAGGGGAAATATTTCTTTGTTTTCTCTTTTTTAAAAGCCTGCAATTAGAAAACTTACAGAATTATACACAATTATCTTTGTCTTTGCTATTGAATGATATTTTTGGTGTTCACTTAGGTTTGCTTATGATGGTCTGAAGCGTCAGAGACTTACTCAGCCAATGATCAAAAATGAGAAAGGAGTATTTGTTTATGCCTCATGGGAGGATGTATTACCTCGTGTTGCTGGTGTGGTAAGGACAATTTTCAATATAAGTCGTCTAAAATTAATTTCTAAAGCTGGATGTATTACAAATATTAATATCAAATTAATTATATTTAAAAGGATTTTTTTCTTTAAGGTTAGAGGGGAACTATTGTGTTTCCACTTAATTTCTTATTTTGACTAATATTTCCTGTTTCATAGATTGGACTTTTTAAAGAACTTCTTATCATGATTTCATTTTCAGCATTGGGAGAGAAATTACTTTTATTTAAATAGGAAAGTAAACTGTTTCTTCAGAAATTTATGAGGAAGCAATTTTCCCAAATACTCTGACCTATCTGAAGACATCTTTAAATTTATTTAAACTGTGCTATCACCACTTTTGCCATCAAAGGCATTAAGTCTGTATTACTTATATCTGAATTGTGCTTTCCTCAGTGCTTTCTCTGTATGGTGATTGATTCTGCAGCTCAAATGAAGTGCTGCATGACTGCTCTGGATTTTGATTAAAAATTTTATGTGGGTGAAGTAGAATTGAATAACTGTAATTGAACTTTCCTCAAGGATGTTTTTGCCCATGGTACAGTAGCAGGGTTTGTTACAAAAGCTATTTCTTCTCAGATAACACAAGCTCTAGTAGTAAACTTAAAGGTATTATGGGACTTTGTATTCTATCTGCACTGTGGCTTCATTAAAATAAAAGCATTCACCAACCTTCCTCTCTCACCACACCAAATGAGAATTAGCTACATCTGAGTGATAACTCAAGTGGGAGAGACCTGCATAGAATACAGAGCTCTTCTTTGCTTATCATGAGTTCTGAAGGAGCTGGAGCTGCTGCCTGGCAGGAATCAGACACCACTGATCAGTTTGTGGTACTCCAGGCCAGGGGTAGCACTGCTGGCTTTGCACACCCTAATATAACAAATATTTACCTGGGCTAAATGAGAATTTTTTTCAGCGGTTTCTTTGTTTATGTTTATGCTTCCTTTCTCTCCAGCTCCAGTCAGTGGAAGGTAAGGACATAGCAGCAGTTGTAGGAGGGCTGGTGGATGCAGAAGCACTAATAGCTCTGAAAGACCTGCTGAATAGACTGAATTGTGATACACTCTGCACTGAAGAGATCTTTCCTACTGCTGGAGCTGGGTAAGAGGACAGGCAATGTCTGTCTATAATTAGTATGTTAGTAAACTTTGCAGTCTGCAGATCATCTCATGGCAATATTCTGAAATTAGCGGGAATAACAATTGCTGATACATTAGCAGGATTTATTTGAATTTACTGTCCTCACATATAGAGAGTAGTTATGGATTGTGAGTTGATTTGTAGTCTCTACTCCAGCAAGAGTTGCACACTTACCCCATGTTGTACTGAATGTACAGCTGCTGCAGTTTAACAGTCAGTCACTGAAAGCCAGTTACACTCTGCTGTGAGCTGGATAAGTTAGTCTATTTCTATTTGTGGTGTGAAAACTTCAGTACAGTTACTAATTTGGATTGAGAAATCTCTTCTTTGTCTTTCTTTTCCTGATGAAAAGAAAAATGAAAAAGTATTTTGAGCATTTACAATCTTTACCATAGCTTCATTCCTTCCCTCAAATGAATTCTTATCCTCTTTCTTCCATCTTTTTGTTACAGCACAGATTTACGCTCTAACTACCTGCTGAATACCACGATTGCTGGGGTGGAGGAGGCAGATGTCCTCCTTCTGGTTGGCACCAATCCACGCTTTGAGGCACCGCTTTTTAATGCTAGAATTCGAAAGAGGTTCGTATTCCTTGGTGGTGAATCAGCACGTGAATCCATCTGGATTTGATACGGTGCTCAGTTGGAGCTGCAGGCAGTAACTTGAGAGCATTCATTCAGATGGGATCACTGGATTTAGTTCACCTTTTAGAAAAGAGAATGGTGATTTATGTATGGAAAAAGGGTAGTACCCTATAGTGTAGAGCTAGTTCATTCTCACTTTGACATTTTACATTAAGTTCATTTACTCAGACATTTATTCCTTTGTTACATTACACAGACACCTCAGATTTTCTGTTTTATAGAAGTCTGTTAAAGCATATTCCTTAAAGATTTATTTTCAGCATCAGTTTATTGCTTTTTGTAGTGTAACAAATCAGATGTGCTGAGTTTAGAAGCAGTCATTCCAGTTTAACATTTTCTTTGCCAAGCAGTGTAGCTTTCCCAAACTTTTGAACATAGCTAAATCAATTTTAATAAGATATGTCAGTATGAGGTAAATGAGGTCTATAAAAGCCATGTCCTTCTTAATACTGGGATCTTTGAAAATACATGATTTAAAACAGCAATGGTGTTGAAGTTTTGAAAGGAGAAAATGCAGTGAGGCTTTTTAATGGGCATTTTCATGTATTTTTATAAGTCTGTGCTATGAGAAGCTGCAAAAAAGAAAAAATTTCTAACCAGCTAATTTTTTCTGTGTTTATCTAAGAAATAAGTGGATTTCTAAAACTGAATTGGCAGAAGCTTGGGGGAGGAGGGAATTTAGTTATGAACTTGTCACATAAGGTGTGTTGCTGTACTGTTTCTGGAATATATCTAGAGAGATAATCCTTCTAAAAAACCTAGAGGCTTGCTTAAAAACCAGAATAAAGCTAAACTGCATCTTACCAAAACAATGAATGCCATTTAAATCCCTTTGCAGTGCTATTTTAAGTTACTGCTGAAGTTATAATTAGTGACTTTGGTTGGGTAAAACTATTTCTTTAATTTTTAGAAAATGTTTGTTGTTTTTTCAGCTGGCTTCACAATGACTTGCGAGTGGCCCTTGTCGGCTCTCCTGTGAATTTGACCTACAGATATGAACATCTGGGAGAGTCCCCTCAGATACTTCAGGACATTGCTCTTGGCAAACATGCCTTCTCCACGGTACACAGAACTTAAGAGTGTGACTGTTAAATTCCACGGGTATTGAGTAATAATCTGAATTCCCCAGAGACAGATTTAAAGAAAAGTACAATCTTGTAGATGGGGTTATTTGCTTTTAATCAAATGCAGAGATGAAGTAATGATTAGTGTGCACCAAGTATGTATAAACCGTGTAATATATTCAGGTGTGTAAAACTTTGCAGTGCAGGAAACTCCTGGGATATTTCTTGACGTAAAGCAGGCTGTTCCAAGTGCTGCTGTTTCCACTTAAATATGTGGTTCTTGAGCATACAGTTGTATGCTGGCAAGGTAGTTTCCTGCTTACAGCAGTTTCTCTTGGCTTTATCTCTAAATAAAACAATGACCATTTTGGAACCGTAGGTTTACATGGAAGACTTATGGAGAAATTTGGGTATTTATTACATTAACTGTTTATTAATGGTAATACATTAACTGTATTATTAACAGTATTTATTACATTAACTGTCCCAAGAATTGTCTTTGTAGCTGTGGGATGAATTTCTGATTGTTGGCTTGCACAGGTCCTTGACAATGCCAAAAAGCCAATGGTGGTGGTGGGCAGTGCAGCCCTGCAGCGCAGTGACGGAGCTGCCATCCATGCTGCTGTTTCCACCATTGCACAGAATGCCAGGGCCAGGAACAGTACTGGTGCTGACTGGAAAGTCTTGAACATCCTACACAGGTTTGCTTAAAAACTTTTTTGGGAGCAGCTTGCTTGCACATTGGGCTACACAAGTTACCACAATGTATGTGTACGGATTGCTTTGTGTACACACAAGCAGCTTATTGGGTTAAAACCTGTAGGGAATATAAAAACCAGAAATACAAGCTAGCAAAAACTTCTTAATAAAAATGGGTTCCTTGACCTGGCTCTTCATGAGTTTTTATTAATTTATGATATTCAAATGTAGAATTTAAGGTTTTGATTTAGACATAGAATACAAGAGGGCTTAATAACATCTACCACAGTAGGATGCACAGCAGACCAGTGTCGCTTGCTAAATGATTGCATTTTATCTAGAGGAAGAAAAACAAAATGGCAAGAGTATTTAAATAATATAGTTTCTTTGTTTGGGTTTTTTTTAATATTCCTTTTACTGTGCAGCTTCTCAACTGAATAGTTAACAGAAATGCTTCAAAGATTTCCGTTTGAGGGCTTTTAATCTTAGCTATTCAGTTTGTCAGGATATTGCTCCTTTTAATAGACAAGCTTCTCTTTGAACAGTCCTTCACCACTCCCTTTCTAAAATTCTGACTGTCAAATTGACCATCTCTGTAAAGGAAAAATTATTTCACCAAATGTAATGGCTCTCAATTCTGGAGACTCAAAAAATTTCTTCCGCCAAAAGCAGCCTCACTGATGTAAAAATAGTATAGTTAAAGGAAGGCTTGGGCCTCTGAAGGAAGCTCAAATATAACATTCTGCTGCTGAAACTGAAATATTTAGTACCAAAATAATGATGAGTTAAAGAACACTCATGATACAAGTGTGGTTTGGCAGTCTTTCATATTGACTTCCATACTTATGGTGCACCATCCGTTCAACCTTAAGTGTAAAAAGCAACCTAACTTATTGAAACCTCTATGTCTGACTGTGTCAGACAAAATGAGTTACATTGGAAGATCTGTACTCTAAAGAGAATCTTTTTTCTTTTAATAAGTCTGGCATCTGATTATGGAGGATTATGCAAAACTGTTGCTTTGGAAAAGGAAGACTGCCAGAAAATGGAATTATTATTTCATTCTTTTTAAAGTATTTTATGTGTGAATAAATGAATAGTGATGAAATAATGGCCTTAAGTCTTTGATGATTTTGAGTAGCTGATGGCCCCAGTCTTTCATCTTCCATGTGAGTGCCCTAAGTTAAAGGCCTGATGAATTCCATTCATAGCTGAAATGTCATCTGGAGCATCAAGCTTCACCAGTGAGCTGCCTGCCACTACGTCCTGACTTTCAATATCTGCCTTTATTTTTGCTATCCCATCTTAAATAGGTGAGATTCCATATGAAAACTTTAAATGGAGTCAGGTTGTCAAAATGCAAAACTAACTTGATACTCTGTCAAAAATTTCAGCTGCCTTTGAACTTCATGTTTATCTTGTTACTATTAGGAACCTCTTACATCCCTTCAAAATATTTAGTCAGAAAAAGAAGTTAGGTCTGTTCTGATGGGAGAGGGAGAATTCTGAAATTACTTAAAGTCATAATGTATTTGTTCCTGCAGGGTTGCAAGCCAAGTCGCTGCCTTGGACCTGGGTTTCAAACCAGGAGTGGAGGCAATTAGGAAAAGTGCTCCCAAAGTATTGTATCTCTTGGGAGCAGATTCAGGTTGTATAACACGTCAAGACTTGCCAGCATACTGTTTTATCATCTATCAAGGTAATTAGTAGATGTAAATTAAGAAATGTTGCTATCTTAATAGTTGGAGAGAAAGCATCAACAGTGGCACAAAACCCTTTGAGGAATTTAAGCCTTTGTTTTCTGCCAGGAAAGGGAGCTTCTAACACGTAACTGAAATACTGGTTACCTATGTTTTAGGTAAAGATGGGAAACTGTTGATGAGTAATAAGGGAATATAAACCAGTATAGGGTTTCTGAAACATAGCTTCAGACCTGGCAGACAAAACAGCATTAGTTTCCAGCTGTTCTGTAATACCAAAACATGATCTTATCTTAATCTAAGAATCCTGATTCCAAGAACCTCCCAAATCTGAGTGACTGTAGAGACTGAAGTACCATTTACTCCTGCTTGTAGTCCATTCATTCTCCCCAGAATATTAGCCAAGTAAGACCTCAGAGCAGCCAGCTTCATGGGCTTCAGATTACTGGCTAAGCAAAACTTAGAAAATCCTTTTTTTTCTGGCAACAGAGAAATTCTGTCATAGTAAAGCATTTCTTTTTATTTTGACTTCTGTCTCATGGTTGTGTACTGTTTCTTCTTTCCATGTATTTAGGGCATCATGGGGATTTGGGAGCTCCCATGGCTGATATTATTCTCCCAGGAGCAGCATATACAGAGAAAGCAGCCACATATGTGAATACTGAAGGTCGGGCCCAGCAGACAAGAGTAGCAGTAACACCACCTGGGATGGCAAGGGAAGACTGGAAAATTATTAGAGCTGTCTCTGAGGTACTGTTGCTGTTATAAGTTGCTTCTAATAAAAGTATAGTGAGAGGTTAAGTTCCTTTTTGTAAACATTTTCCAATGTAAAAAAAAAGGTAGATTTTCAGGAAAACACATAGTTTTAAGACGTAATGTTCGGTATTGAATCCTATGTTAATTCTGTGAGTTAAATCATATTGTTTCCCTTTTGAAGATAGTTCTGATGTTGCAGTTGCTGTATGCTGTTGGAATGCATAATGGTTGAAGCTTTGCAAATTGTGCAGGTCTTTGTGAAGTGCTTTAGAGGAAGCTGGTGGGAGCATGCAGTTTCTTGTGTTTCAGAAAGAAAACAGCATAGACTCTGAGACCAGGAGCTGGTATCATTAGATGAGGTCAAATATGTGCTCACTACTCAGAGGGAACAAAATGCATTGATAATTGCATCAACTTTTATCTCATTTGGTGGTAAACTAAGGAAAATGCAAGTATGGAAGAAGAAGAGTACTTCCTTTCATTTTTATCCTTTGTATAGCAAACAGGACAGCCTGTTTTTTAACATGGGGAAGTGTTGGCTTCAGATGTAGGCATCAGAGGTCCAGCAGAATACTGACTTTGCTTCAGTTTGTTCATTCTAATTGCCTGTGTTTTCAGGTGTGTGTACTTTTCCTCATTTGGCTTTAGAGCTGTTAATGGTAATCTAAACCACTATGAGTTAAATCCCTAGATTTGATGGCATTTCTTTCTGTGAATCTCTCAGTTGGCTGGTTTGACCTTGCCTTATGAGAACCTCGATCAAATCCGGAAGCGTTTAGAAGAAGTATCACCCAATCTGGTTAGATATGATGATGTGGAAGAAGCAAACTACTTCATCCAGGCAAATGAATTGGCAAAGGTAAGCAAAACCGAAGCATCTTGGCATGACTTAGTGCTGTTATATAGCATAATGCCTTTTTGAAAAATCTTCATATGTAATACGAGAAGCATTTTTTGACCTACTCTGAATGCAGAATTCACTAAACAAACGTTTTGGTAACAAGCTTCTGTCATACAAGTGACTTTCTTTTCCTTTCTTACCACAGTTAGCGAAGCAACAGCTTCTTGCTGATCCTCTTGTTCCCCCTCAGCTCACAATAAAAGACTTTTATATGACAGGTATGTATAGTGTAGTCTTTCCATTCTGAAATCAGAACATTTTACTTAGCTTTACAGTGAGGTTCTTATGATTCGTTTAAAGCTTTCCACTAAGATACATAAGATTTGAGTCTTTTGAAGAAACAAATTTTTTCAGTAAAATTATTTGGAATTTACATAAAGCACAGACTGTATTTTCAGCTAAGTGATTTTATTTATCCTCTTTGTATCCTGTCTTGTACAAAATTTATTTTTTATTGTGCCTGTGCACTGACATGTTTGTATTTTTTTTACAGATTCCATCAGTAGAGCATCCCAGACAATGGCCAAGTGTGTGAAAGCTGTTGTTGAAGGTGCCCATGCAGTAGAAGAGCCATCCATCTGCTAGAGACTGATCAGACTTCCACCACCTTCTTCTAGGTTGTTATTGCAGTTAACTGCTGTGACTGATACATTTTTTTTCAAAATCTATTTGACAGGCTGTTGTATTTTTTTTTCTTCCTTCATTCACATTTTTATCACTTCAAATAGCCCCACCATACTACAGGACTGTTGTTGTGTCTGAGGGAACATGCAGCACTCAACTTACTGTGCCCAGAGGCAGGGTACATGATGATTGTATTCAAATAAATTATAGAAACCAAGGCACCCATTACCTGTGTAATTCATGTAGCTCATGCTTCTTCCATGAAAAGAGTTCAGTAAGCAACTCAGACTCAGTAAATCTTAATTTTCTGGGAAGGGGTTTACATGGCAAAAATACTAGATTGTAACTTCCTTCCAGAGTATCCAGGTATGTTAATATTAAACCCTGGTCAGAATGTGAACATGCTATATTTGTAACATATTTTTAAAGCAAGTTGTCCCTCATACCTGGTTTATGCTAATGTTCAGACCTGTCTCTGCTCTGGATATTTGTATGTTTCTTCATTGTTTCAGTTGAGACTACTCTTGGAGGAAATACAAATAATTTTGATGTTGTGGAAAGAAAAGCAGCCTTCATACAGCTTCTTCATACTGAACTGCTTTAAAAATTATCAGAAAGACTAAAGGCCTTTATACCACTTCAAATACAGAAAAAAAATTCTCAGAATGGTTTCTCTGTGCATTGATCTTTATATAGCAAAGTGGGGGAAGGGGTTGTGTTTGGTATTTTTGGTTGGGTAGTTGGGGTTTTTTATGCTTTAGAATAACTTCAGAACAGTGGCTCTCTCCTCTGTATTATGCTGGTTAATGTAAATTTGGAAGAAGGATACCTTCTTTTTCAACTGGCTACTAAAGTTCAGTGATTCTTTCAGGAACTGTGAAAATGGGAACAGTATCATAAAGCCATCATTTCCAACTGTATTATTAAAAAAAAAAGTGTTAATTTTGTATGAGGAAAAGCTACACTTGTCAGTGTAGAATAATACTGAGTGCCTGGGGGTGCTGCTATAGAAGTCTTAGTTTTATAAAATTATTTTTTTCTTCCATGCTTAAATTTTTTCAGTAGCAAACACATACCTTTTTAAAGTATTGTTTTCCTTTTGCCCTGAAAGAAGACTCTTCCTGGTTATGCTGGTATTTCAGTGTCCTCACATGAGTTAAGTGTTCAGCGTTGGAGACGGTTACTCAGCCTGCCATCTCCAGTTACCAGCAGGGACAGGGTCAGTTCTTGTGGTGGTACAGAAAACAGCTGTTCATTTTATTGAGATACTGCCATGCATGTTAGTGAGGCAGCAAGGGAGATTGCAATCCGGTTTAAATGTGGCAGTTCACAGGACCAAGTACAGCATGAAACCTTCCGCCTGTCCTTGTTACTTCTTTAGCAGGAGCACGGGTTTATTGACACATAGCAAAAGAAAAATGTGTGTGACATATGCCAAAAATAGGAAGAAAGGGTGTAGCTGAATCCTGTATTCAGAAATACATTTGGTTCTCAGGCTCCTAAGATGAAAACCTGTTCTTCACCCCTCCCACCCCCATGTTGTACAACATGGAGTACAACAAGGAGTAACTTCAGCTGTGCAACAAGTCAGTTGTCACTTCAGAATTTATAAAGGTTCAAAAGCTTTAGATTTTTTTCCCCTTAAATGCTGTAGCATTACTTTGGGAGCTGTGGCATGCTTTTTGGTTTTTTGGCAGCTCTATGTCCTTCATTAGAATCATAGATTGTTTCTGTTCCAAAACTGTCCAGCCTTTATCAAGAAAGGCAAGAAGGGGAAGAAGTACATGTGGTGCTCTCTGTCCTGTTTCTACTCTCTTTCTCACCTAACTAGTCAAGTACAGAATTTTTCAGCCAAACTTGGTAATTGCAACAAGGCTGTCTATAAATTTGACTGTTGGAAACTAGATAGGAAAGAGAAATCTAAATTAGCATTCTTAACCACTGAGTTTAGAGCATAGCTCACCCCTTATCTCTTCTGTTTGCTCTGGTGGCTGGACAGTTGGTGCATGTAAGGACTTACCCAGCTAGTGACAAAAGCATAATAGGGGTCTGCAAAGGCAGGGAAGTGACATAGGCTGGGCAAAATATTTGAACAAAAATTACAGAAATAGGACTATTCACAAAACTTACTTCTGTTTATTTGAGAGAAAAAGTTTACAGTCAGTGCTACAACTTGCTGATCCTGAAGCTGCAACCTCAGTGAATTACGAAAAAGTGGTGATGAAGAGCTGGGATGGTGGGAGATAAACACGCTCTGAGTATAGTTCCTGGTGGTTACAGTGAGGGCTGACCAGCCAGGTGATAACAGTGCCTGAGCCGGCAGTGTGCTGGTGCAGCTCACTCCAGTGCAAGGCTGGCGGGTGCCTTTATCCCGACTCTGCTAGGGTGGGCAGGGGCTTTGTGACGCTTTGTTTGGAGCTGAGCGCAGCCCCGAAGGAGCTGCAATTCCTGCAACTCCCCGAGTGCAGCCCTGGTTCCACCTGGTGGCCAATTGGCAGAACTTCTCAGCGGGTGCATCGCCAGATACCTTCAGTGCAGTAACCTTCATCTCAGCTGCTCCTGTGCACTCCTCAGCCTGTACAGCCGGCCAAGGAACAGGAATGTGTCTGGGGAGAGATGGATGGAGTTGGCCATAAGTATCCTCCTCTCTGCGCACAGCCCTGTGTAAACAAGGCTCTTGTGTGCACACTATTAACCCCAAACATGACTTAGCTTAAACCTTGCCTTTTTGTAGTCTTGTCTTCAGCAGGTGGATGTGGGGAGTAGAGAAGGTTAATTCAAGGTAAGACCATACTACGCAGTTAGACTTTTCAAGCAAGTTTGGGCCAGGTACATTCAGCTTAAAGAGAAACTATAACTGCAGGCAGATTTAAGGATCTAAGTCTAAAGCCGTGACTTCAAACCAAACAAAAACAACAAAAACCAACCAAACAAAAAATCCCAAAAAACAAAACCCAAACTCTGTTCAATAGCCACCTTACTGAAAGCACCAGCATCCCATGGGTGTTTCCCTGTAGTTCCAAAGGGAGAGTGCGTAAAACCCTGGGCAGTGTAGTGAGCTGCTTCAATAAAAAGAAACCTAACAGAATTCAAGTCAAATAGGCATGTCCTCAGCAACACTCTGAAATGTCCAGCAAAGTTAGGCCAGTCATAAAAATAGCTGGAACTGACTTTTAATGTATTCTGAAGCATAGCTCAAGGCAGAAAAGAAGGTGTCTGTAGCATTTCCCCAAGAAGTACAAGATTTTGGATCAGTGCCTCTTCTGAGGCTGGTAAGATTCTTGCAAGACAGTCTGCTACATGCTTGATAGGGGGATGTGCTGTATTTTAATGTTGAAACCAACAGAAAAATAGCTCAGGATCATAGCTCTAAAGGAAAAGCAGCGTGGCAGACTGGCATCAGCCTTAATCCAAAGGGGAAAGGTAATATAACTTCATCTCTGTCCCCACAACCCTGCTCCTCATAAAATACTCCAAACAATGGCTAAGCCAAAACATCCTCTTCCAAAACAAGACAGTGTCCTAATAATTTGTTGTGTTGTCTTCACATATGCAGTAAGATGAAATCACCTTTAGTGCTGAAGGGTTGGAAGATGACTCTTTCAAGGCACTGACAGGACAAACAGAGAAAGCAAGAGAAGCAAAAAGAAGAGGACTTCATGCTGACTACCAACATGGAAAAAAAGTAATAAGTAAATGGGGAATTCTGGATAGTGGCTACAATCTAAGGACTTTCCTGACAGCTGCAGTAAGCTTTTTATAAGGAGTACAAGAATCCCACAAAACGTCAAAATGCATAAGTTCTCCCAGAATTACCTGAGAAGTTTTAAAATACCTATTTAAAAACAACAACAAAAAAAACAAAATCCAAACGCAACACACAATTTTCAATTTATTAATAGATGTTAACAGATTATTATTTTTCATAAAATGCCAAATAGGCACAAGTACCTTTGCGAACAAAATACTGAAGTTTACAGAGTCACAAGGAAAACTTGGTTCAGGAATGAACACCACATCCTACACTGTGTGTTGGCTTATACAAGTCATGGTCCTTTCTGTTGTGTAAGGTTTTATCCAAAAGACACTTTACAGTAACACATATTAGTTGATGGAATGATGTCAGCAAAGTGTCCGAAAGTACCCAGGTTACTCCAACTCTCCATAGCTCAGGTCCACAGAAAAATAGCACAGAGACATAAATAACACATATAAAGCCTTGTAATTCAAACAAAATAAGTGATTCCATAATCAGTAATTCAGTATAATTCAGCTACAGTTAAATGCTAAACACTATTAATAATTATGTTTTCCTCCAGCTACATGTACACATCTATTCACAGTGCCTAATGCTGAGAAGCCTACTGAGATTTAGAGGCATAAGAGGTAGTAGAGACATTTCCTCACTCAGCCAATGCTGAATTTTGAATATAATTAACTAATATTTCAAAGAAATAGTTTTATTTCTTCTTGTCATCATCTTTACACCCGTGTTTATGTTTGAAATGGATCAGAGAACCATGTACCCAAAAGAAACATACTAAGAGCAAAAACCTGTGTAACAACTTTCAAAATCCACTGGAATCCCATGACCCTAGACACTAATTAAGCCTTGCACTTTGATGTTAGCTCAGCTCCAAGTATTTCAGAAAAATCCTGTCCTGTATGCCCTTTATTTCTCAATTATCCATCACAGGATATTCCACACCTTTTTTTGGAAGCTACTCTCAGAAGACTTAAGAGACCGTTGATTTGCTCCAGAGTGGGAATTCTCATCTTTCCATCTTGCAGTGGTGACCAAGATGATCCTCTGCAATCTGAATGTAAATGAATAACTGGACTAATAGCAGAGAGGACTGGTGATAAAGTGTGAAGCTTCTTAACCACTACAATTACAGTTAATGTAATATCAATATGCAGAAGCAGATTGTAAAACTACAATGGTATACTTTGAATTAACAGAGGGCTTCCCAGTAAAATGGGATGGTATTAGAGCATTCTGCTGGGACAGCTTATCCTATTAATTTGTCCTCTATTTAAAGAGGTCTCCGCAGATGCCCAACGTACTCTGGACAACCTTCCCACAATTAACAGTCTTACTGTTTTGTCTTTGCTGAGCTTTAGGAAGACAATACCATTTATTTAATGCAGATTAAAATACACATTGATAATGAAGAACAGATTAGTGAAGTCTTAGTTAATTACTATTTTCAGTACAGTTCACTATCAATTAATTATATTATCATGTAATAGCTAGCATACATCTGTTCCCAATTGGTTAAATACTTTTGCAGCTATACTCCTACTGAAACCCACAGCAAAATTCCCATTGCTGAAAAAAGCTCTAATGAAGCTCCTAACACTCAGGAAAACAAACACAATTATATGTACATCGTGTTGTTTTGCTAGCATTCGGGGCTTTAAATAAAGCAAAGCAAAGTTACTCTGTTGTATATACGGCTTGTCCTATAGTTTCAGCTGTGCTATCTGCCACACAGCAGTGCACTAAAGCACGGGTTTGAAGGAGTTTAGCAGCTGAATTAAGAAGCTCAATTTGTGCCATAACTTGGGTATATATCCTAGAGAAAAATTCTAAGATCATGGACAGTGTTTTTAACATAAGGACTCTGTGGTTTGGAAAAGTGGCAAAAAGCATGCTGGTTATCAAATACATACAACTGCAGCAGAGTAACTGAAACCCAGATACACAAGGGACAACCATTACTATAAAATTTTCATGTTAAAGAATTGTTGAAAAATAAGAATAAGCATTTTTCAAAAATACTAATATGCTGGGATTTAATGGATAGCTTTACCTCAGAACTTGCCACTATTACACAAACTAATACCACATCACAGCTGCTCAAGACATTGCTTAGAAGAGTGTACCATAACTCTGGGTGTTATTTAATTTCTCACCCTTTTCAGTCTTTAAAGGCCTAAAGACAAGATTTTCTATACAAATGTGGCTCTTCAGATAAGAAAATCTTGAATTAACAACTTTACACTTAAGAGTTGTTCTTCCTCTTCACAACATGCACCTGCATTTTAAATAAATTGCTAATCCCTTTTGCAAGGATTTGAAGACATTGGAACTGTTTCCTCAGTATGTGTCTTTCAAGAAATAATACCAAGATGCCGACATTGTAACACTATTTGTGGAGAACCTGAGAGTCTTCATCACATGCACAGAGTCTAAGTCATGCTCCAGAAATTCTTGAGCATGGGGTGCATATGACCTTGGGAGAGAGTCATGGTTCATTTCTTGATGCAGCCTCCTCCAGTAACTGGTGTACAACCTAAAGCACCTATTTCATTGCTTTATTAGACTCACAAAGCTTATTCACTGCGTAGCTGCCCTCTGTCTCACTACTAACCCAAGTGAGACACATCAGCACAGAATGCCTCATTAGCCAGAACCTGTGATTTACAGAACATTAATGTTCTCTGACCACTCTGTGCTCAAGTGTACAATAAGTTTACTGGATGGAGCAGTTGGTCCAGGGACGAGGCTGATTTAAAGCAAGGCAGACAGACCTATTCTAAAGAAATGGAAGTTCCAGAATACAATTCTGAATGTTGTACAGGGGACCTTTCGTGCTTTGGGTTTACACATTGTCCTTGTACAGAAGTTTCAGAGTCCAATTTGTTCTTCAGTGTAACTTCAGAGCACCGCTCTACCTATCAAAATAATTTATGTCCCAAACTAAGTCTTGTCCATAAAGATAAGCAAATCTTTTTTAAAAAAATAATTTCATTCTACATTACTAAAGCTAGCAGAATGCTCCTTTAGGTTGTTACCGTGTAACATTTTATTTTCAGCAAAACAATTAAAATAACATTAGCATCTCTTAATAAGTTAATGAAAAGGAAATTACTCTCAGGTAAAAAAAGTTTTGTTAAATTAATTTATCTATGTATGAAGTACAAATTTTAATTTCCCTGTTGAATGATTACACAGTAGTCCACACAAACCAAGGTCTGGCAATTTTTTCCTCTTTACTTTCTCCTCCTTAAAAAGACTGAATTATTTTTTTTTTGTACAAGATACTAGAAGTATCCCATTTCAAGTCTTCCTATTCCAAACTTCTAGATTCAAAATGTTTCTCCTTTTGCTTGGCATTAAGCTTCTGGCTTCACAATTAAAACATATCAAATAGATCTTAGGATATCACCAAAATGTGTAATGCTAAATTTAGGCAGGCAAGTAATCTGATTAAAGTCAGTATCTGCAAAGCCAAACACATAAGCCAAAGTAACGGTTTAATATGGTTTCTGTGCTCAGCTTCTCAAGTGCATTCATAGCCACTTCTCTAAAACGTTGAATCACCTGCATCCCACTTAAAAAATACAGTTTCAAGATACTAATTGTGCTGTGCAGATATTCTCAAGAGTACCACAGAGAGATGCAGCATAGATTAGTTGTTCATGGTGTGCCTCTCTTCCGAAAACACAAAAAACATCTTACTAGCCCAATGAAGAGAAACTTGAACTGTAGCTGAATTATACAGAACTACTGAATTAAGTTGAAAGTTGCAATTCTCTTGTTTAACACAATGGTTGATACAAGAAATCACTTTGTACAGAGACTTGAATTTGGTACTCTAGCAAAATCCTACTGACTTGGTAGGACTTTTATGTGAGGAATTACAGTGGTCCTTCAAACACATCTGAATTACTAAGTGTTAGTAAGGCCTGCAAGCATTTGCAAAACTGGGGTCTGAGAATTTGGCCCTTTATATACCTATTTAGAATAAAAGAAAATGAAATACTAGTTTATGTTGCATTTGTTGAATTCCTAAATTAATTAAGATAATTTATTTGCAATATTTCAAAGGGTTTGCGGTTTTTCAATCATCCTATACCTGACCAACATTTGTAATCCCTGTTATTCCTGTAATAAATTTTAGGTATAGGATATAAAAGTAGTTTTTGCTGAAACAGCTTACAAAGAGAATAATCAGGCTTCATGCTCCAAGTATGATTATTCAATTATATATATTATATATATATTCACTATACAATAATGACTGGTAAAATTATGAAGGACCCTAATTATTCCATTACTTCTATACAAAATACAAACTCTTTTGACATACAATATTGGAGTAACACATTTGGGGTTTTCTTTTGTTGTTTTCTAACATCAGCAGAACATTTAACAGATTAATAACTGAAAAACAGGGAAAAAAATCAAATAACAGAAAAACACCTCCCATGCAATAATTCTATTGAACGCAACACTCTGGAATATTAAAAATGAGCTAGGTAGACTAAGCATCATCTAAAAAAACTCTGCTAAACAAAGACCAGCTGACTTTTAATTATACTTTAATTAAAACCTATTTATCGAAATTAAAAACCCACTAAGAACACATGAACTATGCTCACCATGCAGGCTGGGCAAACTCAAAGTATGTTTTGAAATGCGGATGGACCTAAAATATGGGATTTTAAATTATTTTTTTTTAAGATTACAAGAACTGAACTAAATCAATCTATTTCAGATTTGTCAGGGGAGAGGAAGAGGTTGATAATATACTAAGTAATTCAGTACTTCATCCATATGACCTTAGTCTGACTGCAGTTCAATTAGTCTATACCACCTGAATAATTTTTACAATGGAAAAAACAATGTATAGCTCATTAGTTTCCTAATTATTTCCTCTTCCTTTGGGACAAATAAAAAGGCATATTTGCAGCTCATCTCTGAATAGGGCTGTGCATAACACTACTTCAAGGAAGAATCATAGATCTGCTAAATACAGTGATCAGTGTCTTCATCTGTTGATACACCACAGCATCTGACACTGTTTTGACAGCATTTAATATATTTTTTACAATCTAATAAAATAATCTGCAACAAAGAAAAGTACTATTAATTTATATTACAAGACACTGTAGTCTAAACTTATAGCATTTGTCAACTATAAGTTAGGAATAATATTCATAAATACCAAGAACAAAGCCCCTAAATCAAAACAGTAACTTAAAAAGAACCGAAACAGATTTTTAGAAGGCTGCAAAGTGCTTTGAAAACATTAAGAACAAAACTCAACTGTTGCCCCCAAATTTCTTGCTATGAGTTCTGTTTTTTCACATCCCATCCTGAAGGGCAGACAATGCTAAATTTATGACAGCACAATTTCTCAGATATCTATCATAGATTACTCTCACTCGCATTAAATCCCCCATTGTTTCCCTACATAGCCTACTCTAGGAAGAAATAAAAAAGTAAAAATTTTAAAAATATGGTTTTTTTTCCTACCTGTATATCCAATTTTATTTACAATGCCTTGAGAGAGAGAAAGACGTTACGGCACAGTTACACCAAACTATCCGACATCAATCTCAGCTGTTTACTAAGACTACAAATACAAAAAAAAGTTACACAAACTTTCACAATTATACACTAATTTTTAGAACCATCACACAATGACAAAAAAGTTATCAACTTTAAAATACAGCAATAAAAATACATAGTTTTAAGAACAACGAAATTACAAAAAATATATTTTTACCGTACCTCCTTTAATTTTTTTTTTCCAGAGTTGATCTTTACAGATTATTAAAAAAATAATAATTTCTTCAGCCACGAGCCTTTGTATTTCACTTTTATTTAAAATAAAAAGTCACAGAAATGATAAAATATTTTGTTTTGGCCATTTGTCTCCCTCCTCCAAATTGACACTTTATAAAAACCTTCTGTACTTTTTTTCCCCCTCCCTCTCTCCCTCGCTACTACCTCCAAGATGGTAGGAAAGTTGTTGTTTTGGAGGGCAGAGGAGCAGCTCTCTGATGTTATGTCCTCTCAGTGCCTGTAGTGGTGCTATAGGAGGCTGCTGGCTCTCTTCTTGAGCAGCCCCAGCAGCCCTGCCTTCTTTGCTGGAGAATATATTCAGGGATTCCCCTTAATAATCACCTACCCTCTGAGCACTTTGTAGTTTTAAAATAATAAAAGAGCCCCCAAAGCTTCCTCCCCAGAAAAAGCAGGATCTTCTCAGAGACAGGGGGGCAGCAGCTCCTCAGCACAGAGCCCGAGCACATTCCCAGTCCCTCTGCTGGGGAGGAAACTCTGATCTGTCAGCCCAACAGAGGGAAAGGGGGGAGAGGAGAGAGAGGAGGGAAAAAAAAGCAGCTGGAAAGGTAAGCCAGGCCCGGCCTGCATCCCCGGGCTCGCGTAGCGCGGCAGGCGGTGCGGAGGGTGCAGGGCGGGCGGGGAGGCGTGCTACGCGAGGCCGGGGATCGGCTAGAGCGGCGTAGGCCGCAGTAGGGGGTGCGGGGAGCCAGGGGGGTTTTTGAAGCTTTCGGGCGCCGGGAGGAGCGCCGGAGGGGGGTGAGACGGCCGCCGGGGCACAGCGGGAGGGTCGGGGCGCGGCGCCTTTGCCCGGGAGGTGAAGGGCGGCGGGGGAGAAC
>WBNO01004952.1:0-13694 GCA_013400575.1 Peucedramus taeniatus | reverse complement strand
GGGGCGGTTTTGGGGGTGCGGGGAAGCCCTCGGAGTGTCCCCCCCCCTCCCCCCCGCCCCCTAAGCTGCCGGCACGTGGGGGCCCGGGCCGGCCTCCGGAGCAGGGAACCAGGGGCAGGGGCAGGGACTGCCCTGGCAGCACCTTCGGTGCCGGTCTCATGCCGGTGCCGGCGGCTGCCTGAGCCCCGCCGGGGCCGGGCTGGGGTCCCTCGGCCACCCCACTGTCCCAGGACCCGTTAGCGGGACAGGAGCCACAGCCCACTGGCACCTCAGCCACGGGAGGGGATCGCCTCGGTAGCCGTGTATGTCCCAGTGGGCATCCAGACTGTCCCTGTGGGCTTGGGGGGTCTGTGTGAGGTGCTGCTGCCCCCCAGGACTGAAAATGAAAGGATCCTTTTTTTCAGGGGAAAGAACGTCTGGTAGTTGTGAAGTGAGTGCACTGGAAGACCCACCATCGCACTTCACCCCGCACAGGTGAAATAGCTCTGGTTTCTAATGCGGGAGGTGGCACGTTTTGTCAAATATTCCTTAGTGTGTCTTTTAGGGCAAAATGGTAATGCCTTTGTAGTAACCTCAAATGAATTTTGGAAGTGACAGTGACACTCACCTTAAAGCCTTAAATTTTACCATCTGATTAAAATACGTAGAGTTAGTTCTAACTTTGTTACTCAACAACATGCAGTGCAGATTTATTTTAAGGCCTTTCAGTTTTTGAGGGTTGGGAGACTTAAAATTGACAAAATTAGGGCAATGCACCTTTCCCCTGTGGAGAGGTGCCCTCCCCTGTGGGCTCACCTGTCGTGGCAGTGTTTCATGCTCAGGCCATACCCACCAGGTACCACTGCTGATGGCCAAACTGGAGCGCTCGTGTTCTGTATGAAGCTGTCACTTACAAACTGGTGACATTCAGCCTTTTGCATGAATTGTTTGTAATATATACAAAGATCACACAAGTTTTATTAATTGTAAAGCTAAATTATTGACAGAAAGCCATGCAAAATTTATGTACTGGGGGTTATTTTGATGTTCAGTATTTTTGAGATGAGTGATTGAATTTGCGTGTAGGACCTGGTCCTACAGAACTGCGTGTACAATGTTCTCATGGTATGGTAAATCATCAGGAGGTACAAATTTATTTTTAGACCACACTGAAACTCCAATAGCTTATACCTGCTGAAAGGCTCCTCTGTGAGGAGCTCTATTGGTTTATTTATTGAGTATTCCTACTGAAGCAAGAATGATATTGTATTGTGAGAAAATAAGTTTATTTGTCTTTGTAGTATTGGGACTAAAAATAAGACAAAGGTATTTTGTTGAACCTCATCTGGAAAGGCAGGCTATCTGTTATTTGAATAAATAAAAGACTTGGACTTACTTTTTTTTTCCCCAAGTACAGATGCAAGGTGTGTTGTGGTATATTTAATCCCTATTTTATCTCAGGATATTGCTTTTGGTATTTTGAGATCATGTTTTTAAAGTACATTTCTGCTATGTAGCAATGTCATAAAGGGTCCATTTGTTGCTGTATCTGAAGGCTACCTCTTTGCAGCCCTGCTCATCCTGGCAAGACCTGGGCCTGTTTATAACTACATTGAAATAACCGTGCATGACAACCTCCCTGTGAGGATGTGATAGCAGGACTGGGGCCTGGAGACCTTCTGCTCAAATAGAGAAATCCTTGTTCAAAAGACTTTCAAGATACAGAGCCCATCTTGAACCTTAGGTCAGGAATAGCCATGTTTAGGAAATTACTTTTTTGAAATCTGTAGGAATGTACTCTTGGCAGTGGTTACAAATTTTCCTACGTAAATTATTGTTTCTTTAGAATTTTCCAAAGTTTCTAAAATTTGTAGAGTCTTAAATGTTTGTTGTATTTTAGGGTTTGGGCTATCTTTGTCAGGGTTTCTCTAAGATACTGTGAGGTACAGATGAGTGAATCAGCTGAAATTAAAATTCCTGCTTAAGTTCATTTGGTGTAGGAAAACAAAAAGAACCTGTTCAGTTTGTGAGCAAAGACTTCTTTTTTTCCTCCTCATAGTTATGTTTTCTGCTCTTGGTTGTAACCAGTTACAAGTCTGTAAGTTCTCTAGCTGTTGTTATTATTAGGAATAATGCTTAAGTTTAATTCTGTATTTATTGTGTTATATTCTAAAACATAATCTGTTTTACCAGTCTTGCCTTAAACATTCTGCTGCTTTTCTGTTAATATATTGGACATCCTTATGCACTGTAAACTGCCTTTTGCCAGAACTGAAGTAATAAGCTTTCTAAAAAGGCAGAATGAGGGCAATATTGCTTCTTTCTTCCTAGGTAGATCTTAACATATGAAAAAAAGTAGTCCAAAGTACAATTCCTGATGGTAACTAAAAATACCTTGTAAGATCTTAACATGTTGAATGCCTTGATCTGTCAGGGTACTTGCATGTGTGTTGCAGTGCCTGCACTTCAGAGGCCTTTCTGAGTAAGGACTGTACGCTAGTTAATAAAAGTGTTCTGTACAGGAGCTCTTGTAGCTGACTTTGGTTGCTTCCCAGTGTTCTCTGTCTCAGTTTGAGTGCTTTTACTGACAAAAAGACTCTTGTTTCCATAATTGCAGCATTCTTGTTTTGGTAGCTGAGTGTAGTAAAGAATTGAGCTGTTAAAAGACCAGAACTAAGCCAAACTTATGCTTAGATCACAGCATAAGGACAGAAGTTACAGCTTTGTGGTGTTGATGTTGATCACAATCAGATGAGGTACAACTTCTCTTGATAGAAGAAAACATTTCAAAGAGAGGTATTAGTTGCTATGAAATAGAAAAAATGAATGTTTTGGATTCATACTTAGAAGTATACTTTTTACTAATACTGATTGAAAAATTTTGCTATAAAATAGCTTTAAGTGCATGTCTTTTTGTCATGAACTTTATGGCTTCTGTTCATCTTGGAGTGAATGAAATTCCATGTTTCCAAGCATCTTGCACTCCGCGTGTTTGCTCAGTTTCAGGAAATGGGTCTGACAGTGACAGGTACTTGCTCTTTCTTGGTCAAGAGGAAATGACAAAAATACTATTTATGTTATTTGTGCTTGTGGAGAGGCTGAGATTCTTGTAGATCCGTGTTCTGCTTCTGGCCCCAAGCTGATAGTTTTGGGAACCTACGGGAATGATTGTACCTTGTCTGTGAGATGTCATGAACACACCAAGCAATTTAACATGAAATTTAGGCTAGTATTAGCAAATGCAAACAACACTGTAAAGACCTCTGTAGTTGTGGATTTTGTTTGGATGCAGTGTGTGAAGCTCTGAGCTCAGTCCTCTTAATTATATATCTTTTAACCACCAGCATATAATTGCCTTGCAATTTACAATGCATTTGGGGATTCCATTGCCTAAAAGGGTCTTACGTACATTGAATGTCAAGTTCTGAGCATATGTTTAAGAATGTATCAACCCACATGATTTAAAATACTGTAATATTTTCAGCACAGTGTTTGTGCAAAATTACCAATCTGAGTTTTGAGGCTCCAGTGCTTTGGGCTTTCTATTAGTGAGTAGGCCATTAACTTCCCTGTAGACTACTCTCAATGTCAGGTACCAGATTTCTGTATGACATAATGCTGCTACTTGGGTATGGTTATAGCAAAGATCGTCCTCCAAAGTTTGCTTCTGCACTGTTTTCCAGCCTCTCTGAAGGACTGTTTAACTCTTTTGCAAGAGAGTATGTGGAGTGCAGAGCTACAACTTTGTTGTCTTTGGAGCTGATGTGCACTGCAAGGCAGCTGATTATGCCTGTACAGAAAAGACAGTACTAAAAGCAAGTTGGAAGCTGGCTTCTTCCAGAGGGTGATAGTAGGTATTGGCATTTGGACAGGTGTGTTCCTCTGTGTATTGAAATCTTTCATTTCTCTTTTTGTAGTCACTGTGCAAACCACCTTCAGTTGTCTTATGGACTACCAGTGGCTGCACTCAGCAGGACAAATAGCTCTGCTCTTAAGTGCTGATGTCTCAGAGTGTGACTTTGCTCTGTGTCCTGCCTGTCCTTGCTATAAAGCCTTGCTGGGGTGCTAAGTTTGTTACTCTTCTTCACATGTCCAGATAGGACTTTAGCCAGAGGGAGGAGATTTTCTTCCAGTCAACTGCTCAAGAATAAAAAATGGGACAAGGGGAGAAGTGAATGTGTTATAAAGTTACAAATATAAGTGATAACCTCATAAGAATGTGAAAAATACCCTGCTGGGTCAGATTAGCTTGGATCCAACCTAATGTTCTGTCTCAGGCAGTAGGAGTAAGTGATGCTATTTAGGAAGGGCATTAAAGCCCAGGCACTTTTTTTGCGCTTTCTTCTCTTACTCTTCCACCACCCGTTATTTATTGAATTGGTCATGCTAGGGGGTGCATCACTTATGTCCCTGTTGTCCATGAACTTCTCTATTGCCTTGTTGAACCTGATGGTACTGCCTGCTTCCATAGTCTCATGTGACTGCAAGCTCCAGCAGTTCACCAACTGTGAGTAGTAAAAATGAAGAAATACTTCTTTGATATGTTTTGAGTCAATCTCTTACTAACTTCATCAGGTACCCCTAGTTGCAATATTTTGTTATCTGGTATGACTGCTCCATATTTACCTTATTCCCTACCATGATCTTTTAAACCTCAGTCATGTATTACATCATTTGACAAGGGCACACATTTTTGGATTCCCTTCTGTTCTTTGCCCTGTTGTTTCTTACTAGTTCAAAATCTTTTCTTTAGAATCAGTTGTTTAAGGAAAATCTGGGTTCCTCAAGAAGCAGCTTCTGGTTTCTCATTCACAGGTTGTGGCTAAAGTTAGTTTAAGCCCATGCAGGCATACATTTTTTTTCTGTTGAACCTTCCTACATCTTTATTGTGGAGTATAAATGCAAAACCAAAAACAGCTTCCAGAAAGTTTTGTATTCTGTTATTTTTATAGTGAAGTACAGCTGCTTAAGCATTTGCTTTTTCCAGGGGAAGTCCATGTTTCCGTCATCTCTTACTGAATCCTGTGGGACAAAAATAATTTCTCCCCCACCCACTATTTAGCTTAAGTGTAGTTTCAGTTCTCTTCAGTTAAGTGACATGTGCCTATTCCATGCTTGTGCTACTTTTTACGTAGCAGCAAAAAGCTCCGATAAGAATTCCTGTAAATCGTGAAAAATAAAACTCTGCATCAGATGAAATCGGAATGAAGAGATTTAAGTATCTTCGTTATTTTTTTATATATATTTATACACACACTCTCTCTCTCTCTCTCTCTTATATAGTATGCCATGGAAGTTAAAAAAAAAAAAAAGCTCTTTTTAGATTAAGTCCAACTTCAGTCTCTGATCCTGATCCTGGCAATGTATCCACATAGTGACATGTCTTTTGGGGAGTCTGTTTAAGAATCTACCAATAAAGAGATAATTGCAAGTTTGAGAAAATTGCTGTGTTGTTTTTTTTAATATAACATTGGTTGGCTACCATATTTATTTGCTTTCTTGTTCCTTGCACTGTAGTTGCAGTAACTGATTACTGTCAGGATTTTTAACATGGTTATATTTGCATGAGCTTCTCTTAGTGTATATATAGACCCAAAAACTCATGTTCATGCTTGTTGGTTTCCCTGGGGATTATTGTCACTATTTTTGTGTGACTGTTTCATATGGCATTGTCCTTGTGCCCTGTATGTCTCAGACAAGTGAGAAGTGAAATACTATGCCTGCCTTGACACAGTCAAGTTAAATGCAAAAATAAGACTTAATTATGAGTTAAATCCAAAAATAAGGCTGTGGCCACAAGAATAAATCTAGGATTATAGTGGCTGGGAACTGTGGAGCAGTTTCTTTACAGAAGCTTAAAGGAGGCACACAAGGTATGCATTTCTCACTGTTTACTTTGGAACCATCCTAAGGAACTCTTTCTTTGGTCTGTTGCTTGCTAACCTTCAGAAAAAAGATACGGCTGGATTGTACAAAAGAGGAGAAAGTTAGTGATCCATCAGAAACTCTGCAAAGCATGATAGTAGTAGTTTAAAAGAAGGTGATAAATAAACCAGAAGAAAATAGAGAGCAACATGTGGGTCACCCCAGCTGCAAGATACACTTGGTCTTTCAAGTTTTATGTCCAGTCCAGTATGCCCCCTAATCCAAGCTTTGATAAACTGAGAGAAGCAGACTCTCCAGCAAAAGGCTTTCTGTCAGCATTGTGTGTGTGAGATGCAAGTAGTTGAGACTCATTTGATTACTTTTGCTGCCATAGTAATAGAAGAGTCCATCTCTCAAACATATGGGGTACAAACACTGACCACAACTCCTGTATGGGTTGTCTTCCCATGGGATTTATGTTTTTCCTTCATGTTGTTGCTGAGTAATACTGAAGGATATGTCATTATCTGCCTGAGCCAAGGTGACTGAAAGGAATATTTGGTCCTTAACATGCTAAAGAGATTGTTCCCTTTTCCCATTCTGTCTTTTTGAAGGGCGCAGTCAGCAATGAACTTTCTTGTTCTTAAGACTGATGTGTTATGGAAGTCATACTCCAGTGATTGGTTGGTTTCAAGTATATGTATATACTTATATATAAATATATATATAGTGTATGTGCTTCTATGCCTTGAGAAAAGTTGGGAAAGGTGATTGGAGCTGGACTAGGTGTCTGTGTGTATGTTGTGGCTCTCTGGTGTAAGCAAAGCACAAGGCCCCTGCCTCTGGGCGTGGATGCTTCCCTGTATGCATGGAAAGGGAAAATGTGTATCAAGAGGAAATACAGAGTTACCATTTTTGTCAAATGACTGTTCAGGTCGCTTGCAGTGGTTACCTTCTGTAGCACCTGTCTCCATTCATATGCTTTGTATGCTGTATGTATGCATGTACAGCTGTTTCAAGAATTTTAAGTGTGTTTTTAAATATTTTAGTACTCTTCTGTCTTTCTGCATCTACAGCTAGATATATGCTAATGAAGGCCAGATTTACGTTGTTTACTCTGTGGGATAGGGTGTTTTGTTTTGCCCTAGTGACTTACAATTGTTTTTCTAGATCCCCCAGTTCCATAGTGCTTTGTCATTTTCCTATGGTACTTTTTTTTCACAGCAGAAAGTGGAGGCTTGTGCCTTTACAAGAGGAAAGTACATCTTACCTGCAAAGTCTGTATAGGTTTCCTCCTTGCAATTCTGCTCTTGCCATTTTGGGCCTTGGGAACAAGTAATTTCATTGAGGTGGTATTCTGTACATTTGTCACATGCCTCTAATTTATTATGTTTCCTGAATACCACTTCTATGAATATTCCTTTCCTTGGTGTATAGCACATCTAAAACTGAACTGAGTACTGAATGAATACACAGTGTTCAAAAGAGTTCATTCCAGTGCTTCAGGATGATCTTTCTGAATAGAAGCTACCTTTTGCAGGTTAAGCTTATTGTATCACAGTAGCTGTAGAATGTATGTACTGTTAATTTTTTTGAAACTGCTTTGGGATGATTTGGGGTTTTTGTTTGTTTTTTTTTAAAATATGATTGCCAAAGACCTCCATAATGTTGGGGGCTGAAAAAGTACCTTGTGGCTGATTTGCACTGTAGGAACCTGGTTTAGGAACTGTAGGAAGCACTGTAGGAACCAAGCTTCTTGCTGAATTGACATTTCAGCCCTTCTGGCATTCATGGGAGTACTGACTGGTGTTAATACTTGCATTTCCCTAAAATAAGTACAGAGAGGTAGGATAAACTTTGAAGAACCGTGGTGACCTCAGGACGGACTGCCTATGGATGCTTGCAGAAATTGCAAGCAGCTACAAAATCTGCAAGATTGGTCATCAGGTGTGGTAAAGAAAGCTTTTCTTAAAAAAAGAAACTGTATTGTACTGACTGGAAAAATAATTTTGCAGAGCAAAGAGAGTCTGTGGTGATTTTTATAAACAAAGATACCTTGAAGTAAACCCTGTGCAATCAAATGGGTTTAATCATCTTTCAGCTTGATTTATGAAAGCAAGTGATCTAATCTGAGACTTAACCTTTTTCAACTTGTAGCTTCTAATCACTTTCTGGTAAATGAGTGAAGTTCTGTTAAAGTGATTTAAGTGTGGTGGCAGTAGAACTTTCTTTCTCCCAGTAATTTCTTTAATGTTTTCCAAAGATCTGTGACTGCTGATTGAAAACTGTTGTGCTATTGTTTTATTAGATGCTAGCTGAACCACAGGCTTGGTGGCTATGTGTGCCTGTTTACTTACTATAGTAATATCTATTATATTCTGACTGACAGTGACCCTTTTGATATTTTCCTTAGACAATCTGCTTCATCTTGGTTCATCATCATTCCAAGATAGTGGTGTCCTTGGGGCTCTCTCTTAACACTGACATGGTACAGAAGATTTAAAATCAGGTATTGTTTTGGATCCTTCTTTCCATCCAAAATGAAACACCCAGCCTAGAACTGAGTGCAGTTTTTCTTCACGTATGTGATTTGTCTCAATATTTTGGTTCTTTCAGCTGATGTTCATAAGGAATAGAGTCACGTGATGTATGAAGGCAAACACATACACTTCTCTGAGGTTGACAATAAGCCCTTGTGCTCATATAGCCCCAAACTGTGCAAGCAGAGGCGACTTAACGGCTACGCCTTCTGTATCAGACACGTTCTGGAGGACAAGACTGCCCCCTTCAAGCAATGTGAATATGTGGCCAAGTACAACAGCCAACGCTGCACCAACCCCATCCCCAAGTCTGAGGACCGTAGGTGAGTTGTGCTTTCCTCTCTGCAAAGTGGGAAGCGGCTGAGATGTTTTGTTTAAGTTGCTGCCTGGTTTCAGGATGAGGGAGGAACTGGTTTGAGCGAATTGTATTCCAGGATGTTCCTTTGAGAATTTTGTTTTAAGACCGGTTAACTTTATTTTCTGTGGGCGTCAAGTACTCAGTGAGAGGGCAGTAACTTAATCCCAAGGAAGTTTATGGGAGAGTTCACTGCTTTTGACAAATTTACTATAAACTGTGGTTCAAACCTGCTACACAGTATCAGCTGTTCTAACTCATTTGCTTTGTCACTCACAGTACATGCTCTTAGAAAGGCTTGCTTGTTTAACCAGCAGTGCCAAAGGCACACTTCCATCTGCTTTTTCTGGACAGGTCACTTGAAATGCTTATATTCTGGACACGGAGGGACAAATCTTACAATTCAGTATTGGTGATTTGGTACTGATCTGTAGTGTTGTTTTACTGGAATAAAATAAATATTACTTGATAACAGATGAGCCAGCTGGGAAAGTGCTACATACTCCTTTTCTTCTTTGTTTCCCTTATTTCTCTCCCCCTCCCTGCCCAAATGAAGATGCCTAGAGTGCCCAGGCATTCAATTCTTTGCAAAATATAGTCCTCGAACTTGTTGAGAGCTGGGAATTAAAAGCAGATTTCCTGAATTGTAGCCCATACTGTAACCACAAGGGCATTTTTCCTTGCTCTTTAAGACTTCCTGAACACCAGTCTCACTGGTGCTGCTCGGGCTCTTGTCTAATCTTGTCTGCCATCTATATATGACTTTATTTTTCGGAGCTCTCATTGCAGGTTTTGCCAGTAATGCAGTATTTAATTAATGTGTGTGTGTTAACTATCTGAGGCTTGTTCTCATAGAAATGCTTTTTTAAACCTAAAATATGAATAAAATATGCCAAAAAAATCAAGCCACTATTCACTGACCTTTCCCATTATTAGCTGCCATTCACTAACCTTTTGCATTATTAGCGGTGTTCCCACTGTGCCCTACATATAACTTCCTTCTCAGCTCACAGCTCCCTCTCTTGTCTGAAACAACAGTTGGACTGTGCTCTAAATTAACTTGCACTTCACCTGCCATTTCAGCTGAGGAGACTGATGAAGTGAGAAAAAAACATGAATGTTTGTCAAAAGCTGTAGGGCAAATGCTCAAATGGCACAAGATGAATAACTTTAAACTGTAATTTGACAGTCAGTGAGTGTTTCTTTGCTACTGTACAATTGGGGCTCTTTGGAAATAAGCTCACAGAAATGATCATAGAAATTGTTAGCACAAATGGTATGCTGTAATTTCAGATGCAAGAGCTGACTGAGAGAGTTCCTGTTTACCAGGGGTCATACTGAAAAACAATAGAAGTAATAGTACTTAATGACACTTTTTTTACATCTCATATGTTCCCATGGAATTTGTGATTTTTCTTTACACCTTGAATTGAGTTCACACTTTGTTCTTTTTGATTTTTCTCAAGTTAAAGTGAAGTGTGGTCATGACATCTGGTGTATGTTATATTAGAATAATTCAATTGCATGTTGAGTGTCACATTACAGTACTTGAAGAGGACAGCAGGTGTCTGAAAAAGAAAATAAACTTTTAATTTCAAATGAGAGGATGTGATAGTTGAAAGAATATTTTAAAAGACTGTTTCTTGGGGCAGAGTTTAATTTTAACAATAACATTTAATGAATGCTAATGATGAAACTGTGGCTGTTCTAAACTTTTTTTTTGGCAGGCAAACCTGTATTTGTTTCTTAGAAGACTTTTTTCACACTCCGTTCAATATAAAGATGTTTGCACTCTCTGAGTTTTTCACTCATAGCTTTTCATTTTCTGTGTACAGAATTACTGTCAGATGGTCATTTTGTCACAGTTTTAGACATGGAACTGTACAGGATCAAAGCAGGCTGTATGATGCTCTGACAGCTATCTTCTTTTATACTTTTAGAGATTGTTAAAGAAAAAGTATTTCAAGAAGATGCGTGCATTATATGCCAAAAGCTTCATAGTCTGTCCGCAGATAATTAAGAAGAATTATCACTTGACCCCAGACAAATGAGATGTTTTCAGCCACAGAGATGGTTAATATGATGTTATATTATTAAATTTCTTATTAACCATTAACATTCTACAAATTAAATCTATTAATAGTGCGTTACTTCATTGCCTTATTTGAAGTCTGATTTTTCTATTCACTCTTTTTTTTTAAGGATATATATAAATGTGGGATGATACACACTTGGGTTTTATATCTGTTTTCTCTGAATACATCTCCTACTTCTTTCTTAACCAGATACACACAAAGATAATGAAATGCAACTTGATTTCTAAATATAGGTTTACTACAATTTAGTTGAGTTAAACACTATTTTGTCTCTAATTCTCCTCACTTAAGAGAATCTTTAAATACTTTGTTACTGTATGAGCTGCTCCCCAGTTTGTTTGGATCTTCTTTTAAGTAAGTGATGGAAATTGATATCAAACTGGGGTGTACTAAGAAGAAGAATGCATTTGTAGGTAGAAAACCTCACTGTCTGAATTCTTGCCTTCCCAGTGGATGTGGGAAACTGTCCAGCTGAAGTCTTCCGAGCCCATCACATTTTGTGTGCTTCATGTTATGGTAATTTTAATGGATATCAACCCACCATATGTGTGGACTTAATTTGACCTTACCTGTGCAGAATAAGTACCTTTGGCACTGAATGAGGAAGGGGAAAACACCTCTATTAGATACTTATTGTGATACTGTCAGCTGAGCATAACTCACAGACAGCTTAGAGAAGTGACAAATAGCCTCTGAGACAGGCTTGTCAGAATTGGCTCTTGTAGGGCCAGCTTGACCCTGATGGGTTTTGTGCTCAGAGCTATGTGAAAAGCATTGTGCTACTTGCAGTTTTGATTCCTGTCTTCCCAGAAATCTCACTTCCATGGAGCTACTAATGCAGACTCTGCAGCACCACGTGAAGTCAGAGCCAGTTTAGGCCAGGGTCAACTAAAAAGCCATCCTGGAATGTGTAGGATGGGGAAATGTGGGTGCATGCCCCCTGGCTGTGTGCAGGGCTAGCAAGAGCCTGACACGGTCAAGGCTGAAGTGCTGCTAATGAGAGCTATGCCTGGCCAAAACTGCTTGTGTGCAGTCTTCTTTACCCAGAGAAGACTGAACTGCTCTTCCTGGTTTCTTCTTGCTCCTGTTAGTCCAAGGTATAACAGCCTTGGTTATACTGGAAGACAGGGAGTTGACAGAGCCTAAAGCACAGAGCCAAGTCACTGTGTGCTGGAATCTGAATGTTGTAGCCTGGCATCTGTGGATTTGTGTCCAGTGGAGCCAGTTGGCTCTCAGTGATGCAGTATGGTCAGCTGTAAGAGCCAAAGCTTTATTTCTGCCATATAAAAATGATTCTGTTAGAGTTAAATGAACAAGACAAACCCTTAATAGCCTAAAACTCAGAGAATTTTAGCAAGCTTACCTTTCCACAGACTTATTCGGCTTTTCTATTTATTTTCTTACTGTTTTTGCAATGAAAACAGACTATGCAGTTCTACCTCCTCACATCAGCACAAGTACAGGATGACAATAATTTAAGTTGTGAACAATATAAGAGAAGCATTTGTGTTGAGCAGAACACTTTTTTTATTGGCATAAGAGGAAAAAAATTCCCTTGTGTTTGTTTAGTCTGTTTATTGTTTTTTTTTCTTCTGAAATACTAAAAGTGCTGTGGTAACTGTTCAAACAACATATTTAAAAAGGGCTTAATTTTAAATACGGAAACAGTGCTTGTTGACTTTAAGGGAAGCTTTATTGAGCCCTCATTATATAATTTTATTTTTAGAAGTGCATCTCTCAGTATGAATTTACAGTATTCCACTGTGTTCTAATAAGGACTGCACAAGTTTTTGGCTTTTAGCTTGCCTCATCTAGGCTTATTTATTACTTACAACATAATGTCATGAAGAAATTTTTTAGGCAATAATAAGTAGCAGTGCTTTTCAGCCTTTTCTGATTTGTGAAAGCTTAGGAGTGTGGGTCTCGCAAGAAGCTACATATATGGAGACCACTAAAGAGCATATATGAATTTGCTTTCTCTTTTTTCCCTTTTAAGGACCCTTTAGAGCTGTTCACACATTGTTGCTTTAGAAATGGGTCGACAAGTTAAAAGTGACTAAACTGAAGTGCTAAACCTTTTTTGGGGGGTGTTTTGGGCTTTTCTGCCATTTTTCGTTCCGTGAAGACCAGAAATAATATAATTTTAACCTATTTTTTCAACAAAACTCACTGTTCTCAGATTCATACTGATCAGATTTTAAAGAATGCCTTCATGGATATTTCATTATCTTGTCCATAATTACCTTAATGCAGACATCACTCTTCCCTTGTATCTTTGGTCATCTATAAGCTATAGATGGGATTCTGCAAGGGCAAATTTTGATTGTTAGTGGGTTCTACATAGGCAGGAGTGCCTGCCTGTGGCATATAGGAAAAGGATCACATCATGGCTCCTAAATTTCTGTCACATACTGGTTCCAATCAAACAAAAGTTAATTGCTTACTTTTTAGTATGTCATCTGTGGCATAAATTGTAATTATTTTTACTTTCATGACAGATTTTCAAAGACCTTTTTGCTTTTTTTTTTTAATAACGTGACTTTGAAAGTTTTTCATATTAGAAGAACTTAAAATTCATGCTTTTGGATTGTATATATACATATTTCTGGCATTGTGTAAATGCTTTCTAGCAGCAGAGAATTTGTTTTAGGCTAGATTTTTATTGAAGAGTATTCAGCTAATCCTCTGGCTTCAAAATTCATCATGTTAAACTACTAAAACAGAATTTAAGTATTTATGCTACTTGTTCAGTTAGTGGAAATAGTGATCTTTCACAGTAGATAGATATCTACTGAGATTGTCCTAATAAGAAACTGCTCCCTACTACAGTGGAATTATTATTTATATTTATATTTATAT
>WBNO01004942.1:0-16087 GCA_013400575.1 Peucedramus taeniatus | reverse complement strand
TGTACTTAGAAAGTATGGTTTTATGAGACATTAAGAGACCGACAGGATTTTAAAGAGTTGTGAAGCTTAAATATGTTTAATAATTAACTGCATGATCTGCTTGACAATTAGAAGAGTTCTTTGTGTTCTCTGTAGCACAGCTGTTGCTCTACAAGAGTAAAAATGGACTAAAATTATCTCATGCTTGGCTCTACTGCCATAACTAGATTGCCACCAGTGTGGGAGCTGTCTAAATGAAAGGTAGTGTATGAAACTGTAAACATTTTTGTAGTTACTTTTTCTGTCAAACAGCTTGAAGAAGTAAGGTCTGCATTAAATATGTACAAAGAAAACCTGACACTTAACAAAGTGGTATCACAAAGGAGAACAAAGTGAGTCTTCATAGTCTTTGAATGTCTGCTGGGCTAATGTATCAGCAGATACTGTACATCTGTTCCACTTTTTTGTGTTTGTGTGTACTTTGGCCAAGCTTTGTTTTCTTTCCCTTTTTATACTTGTGTTTAAACCCTCTTTAGTGACTCTGTCATAAAACCTCTCTAAAGTGAAGAGAGCTAAACACAGCTTTGGAGAGAAAGTGTCAAAATCCTTTTAAGTGTCATGGCAAGGTCAATGTAAAATAATTAATAATCTGACTGGTGGTTTATTTGCCTTTTCGGTGCCCTCTATTTTGCAATCTTTTCTGTTGTACTTTGCTGAATAAAGATGACTTTAAGTTCATACTTAGAATGTAGTGGGATGCATATGCAAAAAAATAGATAAACCAGGTAGCATCTTGTTCATAAGTTGCCCCATCAAGGACTGAAGCATTTGGCAGTTTTCCTTGTGTAATTAATTTATCTCCCATGAATTTCCATTTTCCTTCCTCACAGAGATCCTCCATGACAGCAATTCCCCAATCTATTTGAATTGTGTCAGTCATCTCAGCTGTTGGATTACAAAGTCATAGCACCAAAGAACTGCTCTACAAAGAGGGAAAAGTAAAATATCTCTTTATAGTTAGAACTTCAACTCTTTTGATAGGTATGATATTCAGCTTGATAAATAATTAAAAATGTAGTTCAAATAGTTTAACTTGAAAGGAAGAATAAATTTACATAAATATAATGGCTGACATGGCTGTTTTTACACTGTATATCAGTATAATTAGTTTCATTATAATGAAGTTATAGTTACATTAATTATATTTTAACCTTGATTTTTTGTAATGTTAATTGAGCATTAGTATGGTCAATGTAAACATTGCAGTTATGAACATTCATGCAGTTATGAGTACAATGAAATGTCTAAGTACTTTTGAATTTGTAAATTTATATTTCATTTTGCCTAATTAATGGAATTTATCTCTCTGCAGAAGCAGATATATATATATATATATGTATGTGGTATTGTAAGTACCGTATATATCACTGCTTTTAATTGCATTGAAAAACTGCAGAAAAAACATATAAAAAAGAAGCAAAGTGCACAGTGGAGCCAAAAGTGAAAGAATTTTTTCCAAAACCAGCCATAAGCCTGATATCAGGGGTACTAAGTTGCCTCTGGAAACCCAACACTGAGGCTTACCCTTGAATTACAGCCACAACCACCTACAAGCAATATTGGTAGTAACCATTGTAACAAACAAGATCCAAATCTAGTTCAGCAATAGCCACTCTGGCCTTCTGGAGACTGCAGGTCCAGTTTATGAAAGAAACAGGTTTTGTCCAAGATCATATGCACTCATCCCAGTGGTTATGTCTCTTTTCAGTGTCAGCAAAAGCTTTCTCACCAGAGTGCCCCATGCCATCTCCATGTAACCTGTAATCAGATTGCAGGGCTTTCTTTAAGCACTCAGAACCAATAGACCAATATAAAAAGCCTTGAAATGGTCAGTGGAGGAACAGCTTTGAATCAAAAATTTTGTATACTCTGATTTTAGTTTATGATCCCAGTATCTTGAAAGTCTGGCAAGTTTATTTCCACAATAGTACAAAACTATAAAATGAACATTCCATCATGAGGAAAGTCTCATTGAGTCCTGAATATTTTCTCAGGATGTCTTGCACCAAAATATCATGCTTCTCACCAAAATAGTTATACAGGGATGGAATAGAAAATCTTCCATGCTTCAAGTGCTAGACTCCACTATTTTTCTTGAGGATGCCAGATGTTCTGTTGACCATTTCTAAAGGAGTTCTAGAAATGCAATTCTGCAACTTTAAAACTATATTTAAAATATAAAGATTTCTGGAAATATTCTAGTGATGTCATTTGTTGCAGCTGTTCACTCTAAAGGAAAACAACTAACGAGGGGAAGTATTGACTGAGCATGAGGATGTAGTCTAAAAATGGAGGAGAAAAATGAAGGAGAAAATATGTTCTATATCTTAACGTGATCAGATGATGTAATCAAAATTACTAGCAGAATTTATAGATAACAAGTACACTGTGTTATTCTAAAGATACAGAAAGTTGTGTATTAGTGTAAAAGCTTAGTGTAAAAGTCTTTTACTCCCTATAGTTTTTAGGTATTAGACTAGATTTCATTGTGTCTACTGTTACTGTGAACAAAAATCTGAGAGGGGTTGGAATCCATACTTACATGTTCTTTCTCTCTGCTTATAAAATGAGCTGATTTTTTCTTCCTGTATGTCTTGTTTTTAGTGTGAATAGTCTAGTGAAAAATTATGGCGTCCTGATAATAATAGGGAAGAAAAGAAATGGCTGTTTTTCTCTAGCTTGAGAAAAAAAAGAATCAGCATTTTGCTGCATGCTAATCTATATTTCAGAAAATATTAAAACATATATTTTGAAATTGATTCTGATAATAGCATATATGATGATGTTTGTTAAGGAAGAAGAAGATTATAATTAGTTTTATGAATCAAATCAGAAATTAAAAAAAAAGGAAAAAATATTTGCAGTATATCTTTACTGAGAAGATTTTGGCATGGTATCATGCCATCACTACTTGAAATGTTCATTTAATTTAGACCCATAAAAATGAAATCTGAGAGATTTACTGAATTTCAAGGAAAATCAATTTCCTAAGATGGGAGTTTGTTTTCTGTTGTGCAATAGCTGCTATAATTAAAAATTATAGTGTGTTTTTCTTTCATCTATTTTTTGTTTATATTGTTTCTATCTTCAGAAAAATCTTAGGACTTGACTAAACAAAACTGAATCATAATGTCCAGAATTTTGATTTGTAGATCTACTCTGGGATGTTGATGAGGGAAGACAAGGCATTATACTGTACATGAAAAAAAACCAAAAAAGACTGTTTAAAAGCAAAGAATCCTAATATGGTGTTTGTTGGTTGTTTTTTTTTGTTTTGTTTTGTTTTTGTTTTTTTTTGTCTTCTGGTTGGATTGTTTTTGATTTGACAGATACAGAGATGAGGGGGAGGAGTGAGGTGGAAAGGTTCATAAGTTGTTTAGTGAATACAGTAGAATCTCTGCATTAATGGGAAGTCTTGAAGTGTTCAGGGTCAGCACTAATGGATAAAGTTGCAAGAGAGGGGACCAAACTGAGTAAGAATATTAAATGATGCATTCTCACTTTGCCCTCACTTTATGGAAGCTAAAGGTCAGTGGGTGGGATGCTGTTCACCTAAGACTGGGTGTTTTACATAGACAGAGCACTAGAATCCTGTGTGTACAATTAGCAATGAGGACACTTTTTATTTCCTGATGCAAACTCAGTAAGGATGCTCTAATATAGTTCTAGCTTAAGAAAATTAGATGTCTGTTGTTTTTTTTGCAGCTGTCCATATTTAACTTTTCATTCTTCATGGTAGGGGCCCATTGCAGACAAGATGTTTCTATCCAGCTACAGGGTTCATGCTGAGTAAATGTCCCTGAAATTAGCCCTGAGTGCAATTTTTTCTCTTCTGACTGAACTTGGCATATTATCAAAAGGCCAGTCTCTTGTTTCTCAGAGGACAGCAGCTGTACCAAAAGAATACCCTGTTCATGAATCTTCCTGGCAAAACAAACCTCAGACACATTCCTCTATGTTTGACAGCATCTAGATAACATTTCACTGTGAATAGTATTTTGCTATGTTAGAATTATATAAATAAGGAATCCACTTCTTTGGACTGGTTATACAAAAAGATCAGCATTATTCAATCCATATCTTATGGTAAAGATGACTATAGAAAGGGATTTAATTTGCCATATGTATGGTTGGAAACTGAGACAGTAAAGATTCTTTATATACTTCATTGAAAATGTCCTATAAGGGGATATAAATTAATGAAGAACACTTCTGTTATCCTCTTTCCCTTATCACTCTTCTATTTTTTGCTAACTCTTTATTTGAGAGGTGTCTACAGGCAGATATCTTACGTAGCAGCATCCAAACCAGCCAAGGTACCATGATTTTATATCTTTGCCATTAACAGCAAAGGACCATTCTAATTATTCCATGGCAAGGTTTGTAATAATCATGTAAATTTATCTTTTGATAACATTAAAATATATTTTCATGCTGTGGTTCTTTATGTAAAATGCAGATTTTTTTTCTCCCCAGACTCCTGAATCTTGTTAACAGGAGATACATATTTATATTTTCTCTAGTGCTAGTATTTGTAGATCCTGCAGTTAATGCATTTACTTTGTGTCTAAATGATTAATCATATATTTAGTTCTTTTAATCAGAAATGTAGAAAACCACTAAGAGGAAAAACATTCTGTTACTCAGAATCTTTTGAAAACTTTTTGCTTTCAAAGCTCAGATTTTTTTTTTTTAAGTATCTTCATTTTGATAGCTCTTTCTGTACATGTAAATCAGCATCATTGAGTGTTGAATTAGATGCTGGAATAAATAGGATAGATTTAGTATCATTATGGGTAATGAGACACCCTTGCAATCAAGCTTGCTTCTTAGCAATGAATGTAATTTCAAGTAATGCTGTAGAGCTACAAAGTGAAGGCCAAAGTCTCTTAAATCAGGATAATTTTATACTTTTTCCTGTATTGTCTTTTAAGTTACTAGGCTTTAATATCCTGTGTTTTGTTTCACCCTTGTTGTTTAGAAAATGCACACATGCGTACGTGTGGTCATAGACACACAAAGAATACAAAGCCAAATTTCCCTCTCTCTCAAGTCCTTCCTCTTCAATATTCAATGTGATTGATATGAATATAATATTTTATATAGTAGAATATCCCATATGAGTGCTATATGGTTTGAAATGTATCTCTTTAGAGCAGGTACTACCAAAAAGATAAGAGAAGTAAAACTGGTGAGCATTAATTCTCATGGACATCTCTTCTGCATGTGTTGGTCAGTTGATCTTGACACACACTCAGTCACAACAGTGACATGCTGGTGGCTGTGCTAACCCAAAAGGGACAAAAAGTGTGCATTGTGTGTGGGTGGTGCTATACTAAGTAACCACGGTAAAGAGACTCAAACTCCTTTATCTGCAGACTTGAGGTTATGTGTGTTTGTTTTGTATCCCAAGCGTGGAACCCAGGACCATGGAATTTGTTAAACAGCATTCAAATATTTTTCTTTGTATTTAAACAGGTCTGAAATGGATATACTCTCTGCTAGCTCTGAAGGTATTCTTATTGGATATTGTCCACAACAAGATGCCCTGGATGAACTTTTAACAGGTTGGGAACATCTTTATTATTACTGCACACTGCGTGGAATTCCAAAGCAGGATATCCATAAGGTAACTATCCAGAACAGATTTGCAGAGGGAGCTATTACCTGGCTAGACTGTGGGGTTTATAGAAAAAATGTACCTTTTTAACATGAGAAGCTATCTGATATTTCATCTTAACAACTTTAGTAATAAGGTTTTTCATTACCACAATTTTATTTAAATAATGTGGATTCTTTCTGTCTGTTATGCCAGTTCAAAACACAACAACATCACTGCTGATAGTAAAATAACATAATTGCAAATTAAATCTTGGACACAAAACCCCTAAAAGAAATTAAATTTATGAATGGTTCAATGCCTTTGCTATCATCCTTAAAGAACTGTAAGAGAACAACACGCTTTGAGTCTTGTACCTCTGAAAAACTCTTTTTCTTCAGAGATATGATTTAACTTTGAAGGAACTAAAAGTTGTTGTATGATTCTGTATAAATAAATGAAACACCTGGACACTGGGATAGGATCTGTCAGCACTCTGCTGTCTTAAACTTCACGAGATGGAAACAGTCTCTTACATGCTCCAGCTGACAAACAAAGCTTGGGTTGTCCAGGGAGAACAGGCCAAAGAAAATGCTTTGAGAGCTTACTAGCATAGAAGTTGACAAAATCTGGGAATATCACTGGGAGCTCTTGGATTTAAAGATACAGGTGTGGCTGTGTTGATCAGCAGACCGAACTTTTTCTGTAATGAGGCAACAAGTCAGCTGATACCAGAAATTAAGCACGAAATGGATACGGTGTAAAATATGGGGGTTTTTCTGTAGCAGCAGATGGAAGTTTACAATATGACCTGACTTGAGCTGCTCAGTCTTTTCTGCTTAATTGCATCTCTATTAACATGAGAAAACTGTAGTGTGATATGAAGTTGGTATCTGTCAATTCCTGCTGTATAGATTAGTCCCAAGTAGTAGCTATTGCTCTAGCACTGCCCTCATAACTTTCAGAATACTGCCTGTTGCTTTCCTTTCATTTTTCCAGAAGCAAAACTGGATGAACTGAAATAGCTTTTTTTTTTTATATATTTATTTTTTTTTTCTTACTACCCAGTGTTTTTCTGGCTGTTGCCTCAGGGTCTAATAAGTGGTTGGCAACCAGTTCCTTGACTGTATGTGAGAGGGGCTGCTTTAAGATTCTCTGCAGCCTATTTTCTTTTTCCTCAGCAGATAGGTACTATTTCAGAAAAAAAACATAATTCCTATAAGAGACATTGAGTATTCATCAGGACAGGCAATATTTTGAATTGTTACTGTTTTAAGCTGATAATTTGGGTATTTCTGGATGAAAGCCTGGGGAAAATAAGTGATTCTTGCAAGTAATTTCCCCTTGTCTTGGGCAGTATCCGTTGTCCAGGTCAAAGACTGGACTTTTACATGTTTTAACAACATGTTACTTGCAGACTGCTCAGAAATTATCATACAGTCTTTTGCTTGATTGTTTACCCTTCATAACTTATTGGTGTTAATTTTTACTTCAGACTATCAGCAGAGTATTGAATACATATATTTCCCTTGATCCAAAAGAAATATATTAAGGGATGGTTGTTATTGCACTAAAGCCCTCAACTACAATGAATTACCTGTTTTCTCCATGAAGTGTCAGTTCCTTCACAGCAGTTAGGGAAGAGTTCCTCAAGTGGTATGATATGTCACATACACATCCCTCTTCAAATGGATTAAAATCATTCATTTAGATATGAGTTATATTACTGTGTGCACTGAGACAAGACAAACATTTACCTTCCTGGACCTCAAGCGATCTAGGTATAGGCTTAGACTATTCTTCATAGTCAGCCTTCTGTGCCTTAGCATCACATCTGTGAAAGAAAGATCATTCTTCTTTCCAGTTGTCTTAATTTTTTGTCTGCATAGATTGCAGAGCAGACTTTGTTACCATATGCTTGCGATCAAGGCATCAAAGTGCTCCTGCAAATAATATTTAGCTGCTCTGGTTTTCCTCCACAAAAAACTGAAATGCAGCTATCTCAGAGGAAAACAAATATTTTTGTCAGTGGGCCCTCCTGACTGTGTGGCACGGCTGTCAAGCGCTCAACAGCTGCTGTGCTTCAACTCAGAAATGGCTGGTGCCTGGAGAAAGTGAGCATTTTAGCTGCCTATAAAGAAAATAGGGCTTTGGAATGCTTTAGAGGAGCAGCTGTATGGGAATGTAAGCTGTTATTTTCTCATCATTCCCTCCTGCCTATGATACAGCACTCCAAGCCTGCCTCTGAATATTTACCAATGACTAATTACACTAATATGCACAGGCACAAATATTCTAGAGGGTACCTTGGTTTGATAAGGAAAGAAACATATATTCACTTTGTTTTTTAAGGAATTGGTGAGTAGGCAGGTGACTCACAGGTTGTGTTGCTGCTGAAGTTGTCTATTGAAGTACTAACTTCAAGGACCAAATCCTTTGCTAGACAAATTTATCAGCAGCAGGAGTTAAGTGCCTGACATAAAGTTGAGTGCACTTAATGTTCCAAAACAGTAATTAAATGAATGGGAAAGGAGGAGAAAAATGGGTCATTTACTATCAGTGTTAAGCTTCACATGTACTGTGAAGTTTTTTATACTTCACAAATCTGCTCTGAAAGTTCCTTTTTGTTCAAAAGTGGAAAAATTAGAGTAAAGCTTTTAGGTTTTTTAGAAGGATACTGATTAAGCACGGCACTTTTAATTTTTATTTCTTTAATAGATCAACTTTCTAGATCTCAATTTGTTTCAAAATATAGCACTCAGCTTGTTTAAAAATTAAAGTTATTAGCACAGCATCAAATGGCATCCCTCATTAGCATTTAAACTTTTGTTTCAAATCTCAAAAGAAGCTTTATCAGGTTTTCTGAGGTAACTTTTTTGGAATGCCAGTATGCTTTCTCTTTTCATTAACTATCCAGGAAGATTTTGCTCTGATTCTAGAATCTCAATGATTTCCTTACTTGTTTTATTCTTTAGGTGCTGGAAATGGGAATCTGTAAAATAATGTATTCTTTGTATGTTTACTTTTTTTGGATCCCAAGCAGAATTAGTGTGTACAGTTTTATGAGATTTTGGGATAAAAAATATTGTTCCCCAGAAACTTGACTATGGATATACACTTTCCAAATGTAAGAAGTCTAACAATTCTGATTTACTTGAAAGCCAAATAAATATTGTTTTGTGTGGAATTGATGAATGATTGCTGTTTAGGATGTTCAAACTACACTGTATCCACTTACTCAGAACCTGACACTTTGAATTACTGCTTTGGACATGTGAAGTTATTTTTCAGATGACTCTAGAATTCAATCCATGTTTATTAGCATTTATACTGGGTATGATACACATTTTCAGTACTGGGTCAGTTTTGTTTACGAGGATTTGCTTAAATAAATAGAAAGAAGTTAAAAAGTATTTTATTTATTGTGCCAGAAATGATGAAAACTAATACACTGATTGATATAGCCTTTTAAGCCAAGATAGACACACCATGATGTTTCTAGTCTTTGAATAGATTGATTCTGGTCTTTCAATAGATTGATAACTCCAAGTTTTTCAGGAAGACACACAGACTGAAAGTCCTTACCACCACTTAATTTTTTACTTGACTATTGGAGGTAATTTTTAAAGGCAGTGGAAATCCATAGGCATTAGTGATTACACAATTACTGCTTTTCAGTGGAATGGACCTCTCAGTTCCCTGGTTGATGGAGGAGACCATGCCTGTTTTGACCTTTACTCCCACAGATATTGGCATGTGTGTAAAAAGTTATCTTATTGCCTCTTCTGGAATGAATGTTGTCTTTAGGAACTCCACAAAGTATTGGGGGATTTCGTTTAGCTGCAGATTGAAGGGCTCATTCCAATGCCTGTTCTAAAGCTAGGCGGACTAGCCCAAATTAATGTTGGGGAAAATCTTTTGCTAAATGTATTAGAATTGATGAGAAAAAAGTAAATAATTTTAAGAAATATTGGGAAGTAGGGAAATAGCTAGCTGATAGGATGTGAAGTCTGTTATAATTTTTACTGCTGGTGTGGGGAGAAAGGAAGGAAAAAGTTTAAATACATTATTACAGCCATGAAAAGACATTAAATATTTTCATGGTTCAAGTGTGCTTACAATGTATATATTTGCATATAACTCTGTAGCTTTTGATTTGGCCTCAATGTTACCGACTTGCTAAATAAATTGATGTATTTCCTCACTCTTTGCTGCTGAAGGTCAATGAAACATTATTCAAATAGAGCATCATGGTGAATATGACAAGGAGGGAGAGAAGGGGCTTGTGTATATATCACATTCACTACAGGAAGGAAATCATTAGAACTGTAATTCTCTGGCATACATGTGTGTACCTGTATCTGAAGTTTGATCACATTCTCAATTCTGATTGTCACTTAAAGTAGTTTAAGAGGGATTTTTGTATTTACTTTACAGTTTACTATGATGAAAACCACTGGCTATACAGAAAAATGAAGTTATAATGGAGATATTCATGCTCTTCTATGATATAGCTAATATATAATATTTCTAATTTCATTCAAATTACTGTTTTGTTGTTGCTTATTATTGGTATTATTGATGAAGCTGAAACATTACTGGAAATCTATAATATGCATTAAAGAAAAAAGTCTTGAGGTCATCTCATGAAAGAAGATTGAGCTCTATATTCTTAGATTTGCTGAACCATAGTCTGCAGCGCTCTTTTGAAATATAAAGCTGAGGGGGGTATCAGGAATAGGAGACTTTTTTAGGTGAAACTGGGAAATATTTAGGAATAAGAAAGTTGGCCCTTCCTTCTGTGTTTATGTTGCTGATGTGATTCACTTCCAAATCAGTTCTAATTTGATGTTTTGCACCAAAGAAGCGTATCTAGATATCAGGTCAGATTGTGTTGTGCACTGTGATGATCTGCAAGGTTTATCTGGGAAGTTCTCCATATTTAAAATGGCAGCAAAGTGGGTACTATTAAATGATTCCCATCCCTCTCTTTTTGCCTATTTAGCTTTTAAACCTTGTCTTGAAAAATTCCTATAGCAGGATGCTTGCTCCTTGCTTTATCTCCTTGTATGAAGCAGGAGATTGTGGAGTCATGCTGAATGCTTGAGCACACACCGGAGAGAGAACAATTCAATCTGAGCAGTTACAAATTTTGCAAAGTTATTTCTTTTTAATGTTGCTCCCTACAAAGAGTTTTATGTTCATACCTGACATGACTGGGTCTCCTTGATGGCTACAGGCTACAAGAAGACACATCTAACTTGAATTGATGAATGGTTACCTTCTTCTCTCTCTGGCACTATTCCTTGACCTTCTAAATTCTTCCCCATGCAGCATTCATTGCCTCTTTACAAAAAAGGCATTTTGCTGACTAGATGACACTTCAAAGCAGTCTTAGAAAGAGTGGTTCTAGTCACAGCTAAAGGATGGTTCTGACTACATTTCAGCTGTGATGCATAGTCCACTCTTGATTATTTTTTAATAACTCTTGAAGCTTATTGTAGATTAAAACGTATATTAGATGTAAACATGAGGTTGCATATTTTTTCACTTTCTGGTCATAAATTCTTATGAGATTTTCTGTGTAATTTGTGTGACTGTTGGTGAATATATAGGAGGATAATCCTTTAGTCATGAACATTCATGCAGTCCCAGTGGTAGCAGTCAAGTCAGGATAAGATGTCTACCACATGCTTTAGAGGACTTCACTTTGTGTGTTGCTTTGGTGCATAATGAGACCTGTATTTGGAAGTGAAAAAAAACACATAACAAAATAAAGCTCAGCTATCTTATCTTAGAATATAGCTTAGGTGTTTTAAAGCCACAGCTATAATCTCTAATTGGAAGTAAATTACTGTGAATTACCTTTGATATAGCAGAAGTCTTGAACTTTTTAGTATGATATTACCTGTTGCTAGTTTAACAGTTATGATTTTTTTTAAACTCTCTGCATCTAATGTAGACAGAGCAAAACTTTTGAAATGTTTTGAAATACTTTTGAAAGGCTTTTGTATGAGAACATGCACTGCTGTCAGGTTATACATCCAGATACCCCAAACAGAGTGACTATGGATACCAGTCCAAGGATCATAACAAGAATATTGCAGATTCTCACTGCTGCAGCTTTGTTCCTTCTTACAGACAACTTGCTCTCAGAGATGTCTCTTATAAGTATCACTTGAAAAATCTTGCTAAAAGGATCATGAATATCTTGATTATTTCCAAAGGTGTTTGAATAAAACTCTTGTATAGAAAGTATTATTATGCTTGTGACAGTTTGTTTATGATGGATAGTAAATATTAATTCACAATATTGCTTATTGAATTTTTTTTCAATTGGAATTTTTAATTAAGTGGAGACTGTCCATCTGATATCATTAAGCCTTCAAGTGCCTCCTTGCTTTTTGCTGAAGGTAATGTAGAGGAAGCAAAGAGAATGAACCACATTGCTGGGGGTGCTCTGGTAGTTAATGTTGGGCAATAAGAGGACCATGCAACTCCTTGTTTTAGAAGAATCCTCCAGCTGTCCAGCCTATAGGTAGAAGACATACTTGCTCTGTTTCAAAGTTGATCACTCCTTGATGACACAGCTCCCCTGGAGTCTATGCCAAACACCTGCTGCTTTGCAGGGTGCATTCGGCAGCAGCAAGCAGAAAAGTTCTGCTGTGTCCCTCATGGTTTTGAGCTATATCTCCTTGGACAGTCCAGCAGTATTAGCTGATATAGATGGATTAAGATTATTGCTTCATTTAATATTCTCTAGCACCAGTATTTTAGGGACCCTTGTATGTCAGCATTGTCTCTGACAGGGTAAAGGAAAAGGCCATAGGGGACAGCATGAGAGCTGTCTCCAGCTGTTCTCACAGGCCTTCCCAGCTTGCTCGGATCATAAATTCTTGTTAAAGCAATTAAAACCAATCCAGCTAGGATCAAATTACCCCTCTCAGTTATTAAAAAGTTATATTAATTTAATTCTGTTACATTTTGTCTTAAAGAAGCTCTAAATCCACAACTGTTACTTGGTTTTCTGACATTTTTATCTTTTTTTGTAGGTGACAGAGAACTTTTTTGCTTAAATTTTCAGTTACTCAGGCATTTGATCAAATAAATAGTGGAGAATAAGTTGAAATGAAAGATGTTTTAGATCATTGACCCATGGACACAAACCAAATACAAATGACTGTGCTGAGCAGTGACAAAGCCAGACTTCTACATGAGAAATTCCTTATCATTTCTGAGGAACAAAGGGGCCCCAGAGCAGCTTTCTGTCTGTGTTTAAGATTCAAAAGTAATAATATGCAGCAAGTATGGGTAAATAAGGAAATAACATGTGTATTTTCTTATCATGCATGAACAGAATGTTTTTTTAATCTCTGCAGAAATGCTAACTAATCTGGCTCATCTTTGTTGGCCTTCAAATTTGCAAATCACAGGTTGCAGAGGACCTTGTTAACCGGTTACACCTCAACGCCCATGCTGACAAACTGGTGAGAGCATACAGTGCTGGCACCAAGAGGAAGCTCTCTACTGCTGTGGCTTTAGTTGGTAAACCCCAAATACTTTTACTGGTGAGTAAAAATAATATTGTGCTTATGAAAAATGGGCTACGCTGAATTTTGTTGTCTTGTATGTTGCTCTAAAGAAAATCAGGTACTTTCCTGATCAGTCAGGGAGTAATTGATACACAAATGTAGAACTGTCTTCTTTGTTCTGCTGTATGAATGGCTTTAATTTTATTCTCCAGTGCTCACAAAAATAGAACGTGAAATTGTTGGGGTTTTTTTTCCTATTTTTTTCTTCCTTGGAGCAATTGGCTGAGCAGGAAAAAAAAAGCCCTCAACACAAATACAATTGTAGTATTCCACGGTCCAAATACGTGTTTAATTAACCAATGTTCTTTCACTATGCTCCTAATTCTTGCTAGGTTGTATTTACTTCATAAATCTGGCTATTTCTTACATTTTGTTGCTTTCACAAGTCACACAATCAAGTAATGCTTATGAATTATATTAATTTTAATTACTTATCCCAGGTTGTTTTGGTTCTTGCATACTACTGCCCATTTAGGCCTGACACTGGCCACTCCATTGTAAACAATGCCCTTTGTATTGAAGATCAGGGAGCTACAAAGCTTTGAGAACTGCATCATTATGGCACTGCATTCTCTTTCATACCACTGCCTATTTCACCAGAGAATATTGAACATCACTTTCTTAAAACTTGGCTGGGAAGAGCTAAATCAGTGCAATAAACCTTTCAAAACAGTAAGGGGTAGGAAAGCTGCTCCTCAGAGTTGAGGGGGAAACCTGGGCTTCCAGGAAAAGATCGCAGGTAAACCAGAACCAGATAAAATAGATGTTCTCTGGGGTTCATGTTTCAGAAGATAAGTCAGATTTTGCTGCTTCTAGCTGCCTACTGTTGCCTCACTTCTAACAGAAGGCATTTTATTTGCATTTTATGCTTTAACTGACCCTGGTTCAGCCAGTAAAAGGAGGAGATTATCTTAAATCAGTTTTTTCTCCTGATCTTAGGAAATGCTCCAGCTGGTTTTGATTGTCTTTATGACGGTGTGCTACTGCAAGCATCCATTTCAACCTACTTCTTGCTGCAGAGCACGGACTGTTGCATACAGAATGAAAAAAGGAAAGAAAGATATCTAAACACTTCAAATTCTTTAAAACATTTCCTGGCTTTAGAAAGCTAGCAGATTTTAAAGGAGTTTTCCAGTATTTTAAAAGGAGATTTTTTTATTATTATTTTGTCTGAAAGCAAAGACATCAATATAAATACTGAATCTGCTTCTAAATTGCATCCAGGATCATAGCTATTAATTTGAGCAACCTTGTGGGTTGCTTTATTTTTATTGCTTTTTATGTTTTCTTTGTTAGCAATCCACAGATAATGGGAGACTGAACCGAATTTTTTAACCTCTGACATTGGTAGTGAAGCACTAAAATTAGCTTCAGACTGGCTTTGTTTCTTGAAAACTTTGCTTCCATGTTTCAGCTGGGATTCCTTGCTGAAAGGACTCTGCCCAAAGCCATACTTGTCTAACAGGTGCTGACACTCCGTGTGGAATTCCACTGGATAATAAGCAACTGGAACAGTTTCCTTCTTCCTAGTTTTGTAGTGACAGAGATTGGATTTGTCAATCAAATATAATTGCTTTTGTTTCCATGAGTGGATGAAGTAAAAAATTTGATTTAGGGAGGAAAGGAGGAATAGATAAGAAGGGGAAATGTAGATTTTGTAGCAGCATGTCGTTCTCCATGAAAACCATCTGAGTGGGGAATGGGTTTGCCAGTTGGTTTGTGCTGAATTAATGTTATTTAATCCTATGAATTCTCTCCACTGTGAGTGAAAATTCCTCGTAAAAGGGCTGTGGGAGTAACTGATACAGGAAGTCAAATCCAAACATCTTATCAAACTCCTGGATATGGGATGGGCAGTGTAGACATCTGGGAGCTATGGGACTTCTCCAGTTATTTGTGCTCATGGCAGATGTGTATGCAGATCAAAAACAGTCACCAAACCCTTCCAGAAAGTGAAGAAAACCACTTGCAAGTTTCTCTTATAAAAAAGAGTATATGCATATAATTAAACAGTTATAATATAATAAATACTTATAACTATACATGTATGATATATAAAATTTATATACATGATAAGCATTTATAAATACACATAGATTATATTTAAATATTGTTTATATATATATATACTTTACTAAAATGTGCCTTCCATAAATTTAGACATTAAACTGTGTGTGTTAAAGCAAAACATTGTTCAGGGTGTCACTTCAGTGGACCTCTGAAAATGTGACATTTAAAGAAAAAATGTATGATTTTATTTTGAATTGTGTTAATTTTTCATGCTGGGCAGAACCTGTGGTATACTTTTTCCATACTGCTATGTCAATTTCATTTTTCCTATAGGATGAACCCAGCTCTGGCATGGATCCCTGCTCTAAACGCTACCTTTGGAAAGCTATCCTGAAGGAAGTTCAGGATGGCTGTGCAGCTGTGCTAACGTCCCACAGGTAAGACCCTTATCCCAGCAGGCAGCATATTCCTGTGCTGCAGAGGAGGATACTCTGAAGATGTGCTCACTCTGTTGTGAAACACAGATTAAGTCTTGAAATGTTATGGTAATTCCTTCCTATCCATAAAAAAAGGAACCTATTTAAATCCTAAATATTTTTCATCTTTAATTTTTAAAGAATAGAGCGTTGCTCAAGGGGCTGCAGGTGCAGCTAAGATGATCTAATTGATTCTTCTTCTTCCATGCTCTTTTTACTCAGTGTTGTAGTGTCTCTTGCTTGGAACATCAGGTTACTTTTTTGTATCTGGCTACCTTAAAAGTCTTTGCAAAAAGAGGTGTGAGTGAAAAATCTTCTGATTTTATTAAGTTTCTGCTTTGCATCAGTGTATGAAAAGAGTAAGCCATGGC
>WBNO01004937.1:0-10955 GCA_013400575.1 Peucedramus taeniatus | reverse complement strand
TTAATGAACTGGAAATTAAAAACTCGAGAATTCATTCCAAGTCTTTCCATAAGCACCCGGGTTGTTTTGGGACAAGAAATGATCACAGTTCTTCTGTGTGTTTGTGAGCAATGAGAACAAGACTTTCAAACCTTCTTGTACTCTTTAGATGTCAAAAGCCAAAGCTTTCAGCAAATTTCAATTTCCAAAGGTTAATTTAATTCATTAGAAGGGATCTGCAGGAATAAGTATGCCAGCTTACTTGCTGTTCTACCCTTCTTTCCTGGCATAGTAACACATCAAGAAAAGACAAAGGAAAAGGGGAAATGTGGTTGAGGAGCACAAGGCCTTTGCAATCCTATCTTCTAGGGAATACTGTGCATATTTAAACTGACGGTTAGAGTCTTTGAAATTCAGTGACCTCTTAAGAACCACAAGGTTGGACCTGACATGGTGTTGCTCCTTTGAATCTTGCCCATTAATGTTTACATATATAAAGGAGAAACTGTGATTACTTTCGAAGTATTTAAGGCCAAATGAGGTCAGTTTTTCTCGTCCTCTGAGCTGTGAAATCAGAGTGCATTAAGTCCTCCTTGAGGCTGTAAGTAGACAAAACCATCTCAGTCTTCAGGATGTTAAACTCTGGGGCTAGAGAAGGAAAAGAATAAAATCTAAGTCCTGACAGTAGTCTTATCTCATAGAAGTCATAGGAAATTAATTTATGAAACAAACTCAAGTGGTCTTATTTTGTCAATCTTCATCATAATCTCCAAACTGAAAAAAAAATTACGTAGACTCCTTACTAGTGTAAGGAAGGAAAATAGCTTCTGAAAATTTCATGAAGTATGTTGATATTGCTGTAAGAAAAGTATCTAAGAAAGAATTAAATGGTTTTAAATTTTTCATCAAAGCTTGTTCTGCTCAATATAGTATTTCCTTTCTCTACAAATAAAAGAAATTGAGGAAAGAGGGGAGAACAGAAAATAAGAAAGAAAACATTCAACCACCTTTGTTTCATAGGTAAAAACAACAACTAAAAAAATTCTTGCAAACTTTAGGAAAGAGAGTGTCCAAAACCACTACATTCAAGACAAGTCAGTATGGTATTTTCTCCGTACTGAGAGCAATGTAAGCAGTTCCCCCTTTTACCTGTCTATTCAAAATAAAATTGTGGATGGGCTTTCTCTGGGTGGGACCTAGAATTTACAGAACATATAATTCTATCCCAAACAGTAATAATACTAATATTGGTCATCTTTTTTTCCTGAAACTGGGAAATGGCATATTGGCAAAGTATCCTCTAGAGTTTGCCACTACGTGTTATGAGGATCGCGGTAAGAAGCTGTGTATACCACATCTGTTCAATTTTTTAAACTGCTTTTACTGGTATGATATTTCTAGACTGCATTAGACTGAGTATAAGAACTAAATACTGCATTTTACATTTTTTTTAAAATTTGGGAATAGTTATCTCATTGGATATCTTTATAAATATCCATGCCATAAGTTACAGAGGTTTTCAAAGTTTTAAAATATTCCAACTCTAATTTGATAAGCCAAATTGGTTGCAATGGATGAGTGCTTATTTTTTTTCTTCCTTTAATTGCTTTGTGTGGTACCTTTGAGTTCTTTCCAGTGTACAGATATCTTTTGTGAAATGCAATTTTCAAACCTGGATTATTTTCATAGCAAGCAATGCTCACAACACTACTAGTAGAGGCAGGATAGCTTTCCTATTTCAAATGGGTGTTCCCCATTTTATTCAACTAAGAAATGCATCAAGCAGGTCTTTTTTAATACTGGAACATTGCATACAAAGGTCATGCAGAGATGATTGTTCAGGGTGACCTCCTAACTCTTTCTGAATCACTGCTCCACCATCTGGTACAAGCTCCAGATGTCTTTGTACATGACTTTAGTAATTTTGGATTAATAATTACTATGATTTGCTGAAGATTTTGAGTATTTTTATATTCTGAAAGAGAAACATTGAATGTATTCTGCAGATTATTCTCCTGGACAATGCATTATTAAATGTACCCAATATGCTAAACATTTAGACTTTTAAAATTGTAGATATTTCCCTTTTTAGTAAGTTAGTATATTTTCAGATGGCAACAAGTCAGTGTAGGAGTATTAATAAATTCATTGCTTTCTAAGAAATGTGACTGTGTATATTGGAGATAATTCCATTGATGTTAATACAATTAAATACATTAAAAAATCAAACAAAAAGAATATTATGCTATGGCTCACTTGTATTACCTTTCACTTGTATTTTCAATATTGGAATTTATGGGTTTCCCTAATGTTCCCAAGACTTAGAAGTGTCTATCTATGGAAAATAGAAGTTGGATCTGATATAGGTATGCATTCTCTTTCATATAATCACTGGACAGCAAAGTAGCCCTGGAGGACTTGAAAGGAGTATCCATCACTTACTTTAAACATGCTGACTGTTTTCAGTAAATTGAAGGAAAAGCAGAAGTTAATTTTCTCTTCATCTTTCTTCTCTTGACACGTCACTTCTTTGGAGGAAATGTGTAAATAAAGAATGCTAACAATGTCTCTGCTGCTGTCCTTTAGTAATTTTTATCCTCATGCACTTCATCATGTTGGATTACAAAATAAGTCACATGGAGACTGGAATTTTTAATGCATGGACAAATAAGTAAATAATAAGAATTGCAAGAATTTTAGCTGTGCTAAGCTCTTATCTAGGTACTTCTGGATTTCAGGGCCATGTTTATAATAGGTTTAGTAGTGACTATCTCTGAAGTTAAAAATAGAACAGTAAGAAACATATTCCTGAAAATATTGAAAATTTACATTTCAGCTGAAATTCAGGAAAAGTTAAATGACAGTCTATCATCTCTACTGTAGCTTGGGACAAATTTTCTTACCAAGAGCCAGAAATAAAAAAAATTCTATATGATAAGGCAGATCTAAAGCAAATAGTACTAACCCTGAAGAGTAGAAAAGTGCTCATGTTAATACACTAAAAACTGAATCACTAAGTAGGACAACAGGGAATAGAAAGGCTTTTGAGTTTAGAGAGTAACTGCTGCTGTTAGTATGAAAAACAATTTAGAATAACAAGTAGTGGATTTTCCCCCTCTTATCAGCTCCTAATATTTTTTCCTTTCTCTTTTTATATATTATTCTTTATAATCAATCATCTCTGCAGAAAAAATATTTTCTGAAAACTTGTCCTTAGAATTTTTCAGATCAGTTGACTCATGCACTTCCACAAAAAAAAAAGTGAAACAATAATCAAAAAATCTGATTGCCATCTCATCAGTCTCTGTTCTCAAACATTGACCTATGTATTTGGCATTTATATATATAGTGAATACATAATCATCTTGATGGTTATGGTTGTCTGTAGGGACGTCATGCCACTCAGTAAAAAAAACACCCAAATACACTTTATATGGGCATGAATTTCAAATAACACAGAACGAAGAAATAAACACAGAAATATGAAAATTCACAGCACTGGTTTCTTTAATTTACATAGGCTGTAGTAAATTCATGCACATTATGCAAATTATATGTAGGGAGAGGAACTAATATCTCCACCTAATTTTATAAACACTTTCAAATATTTACTTCAGGCTTTTCCAAAGCTCCCCAAAAGCTTCCTTCTCTCCATTTCAACTATTTCATTGATACTTCCTAGCGCATCAGACCTTATCACATACTATTTTCCCATTTAATTTTATGTTGTTACACAGTAAAGAAATACATCGAGTGGTGCAATGAAGTGAATTCTATTTTCCTCCTTTTCCTTTCCCTTTGGAGGTATGAGCGAAGTACCATTCATACCTTTTTTTTCCAGTTATGTAACTTAGGTATATAACTGATAGAGCTTCTTTGTATAACACCGGCAAGTTTTTGCTAATCTAGGCAACTGAAATTACTTGTCACACTTCAGTACACTTCCTTTGATCATAACGATTTGCTGTTATAAAGTATCATAGAGATAGAAGTAAATATGTTTTGTAAGAAAAAAACTGTATTTTTTGTTTTGACAAATAAACTATTTTGGACTATCCTCTATGATTTTATTTGGATTTTATATCAGGGAGAAAATTCTACGCATATTAAACTTTTCGTTGTTTGTTTCTCCTGCCTTTCTTTTTCTCTCCTTACTTGCAGTACAATGTATTCATTAAAATAGCAAATGTGTTCACAGAACTGTGGCTGAAACTTTGTTAAACCATTCAGTGAGTTTTATCTAAGGGATTCTTCCAGCACCTTGTGAAACCTTGCTAAAGATCTTGCTAAAAACTTTTGCACGTTAGTAGTATGATGAAGTTGCAAGCATAGTTATATAGTTGGAGTTAGGTATATGCCTTCAGACTTTGCTCAAAGGTACATTTTAATTGTTATATCTTTATTTCTACAGCCTCATCTGTTTTTGTATTTTAAGTAGTCATTCCTCTGGAACCATCTTTTAAATTAAATCATGTGTCTTCAATCATACTAGCTGGTTGATTATCTATCCTCAGCTCATTATTTTAAGTATTTTTGCAGCTAAAAGTAATTGTATGCATTTCATAAATTTATCACTGCTTTTCAGTAGCATAAGTTCATTTCAATTAGCTTGCTTAGGAAGCGCTAAGTTGCAACTCCTTGTCAAAATAAAGGAAATTTTCTATCATTCCATCTCATTCTGAGGTGATAAATTCATTGATTTGGCTTAATACACATGTAAACCCAAGTGTATTTGCTTATAAAATGCCCCAGGGCCTATAGGACCTAATAAAAATAGTTGAGTGTTTTTATCTTCTGGTATCACAGGGCTTCCACATAACCAGCTATGTGTTGTGCAAGTGAGAAGGTTGGAATTTGACTGTGGTTAAGCACTGAAAAAAAAGGCTTCAGATTTTGTCCATGTGCTCAGCACTGCTGCCCAGTGATTGATACTGCATATCCTGGGATAACCAACAGCAGCATGTCATTGGCACTGTGGATGGTTTCCATTTAAATCCCTTCATTTGGATTTTATTAGAAAGGTACTAAAATGGGAGAGCAGTTTAGTTTTAGGAGCATTAGTGCCTGGATTCTTAGCCACAGAACTGATAATAACTCTAATGGGAATAGTAAATCTCTTGCATTTTGTTACAAATACCCTTCAGTGATTTCCCGTGACTGCTACTCATGTTTAATATCCATTCACTCTGTTTATTTTCAGATTAGTGTGGTTTGGAGTCTGACATTGATACAGGGACAGTGAACACACTCTGCAAACAGAGAACATGCTCTGTTTCATGAGAGCTCTGGTGAATGCCAGCCCTGCTCTCAGAGCTGGCCAAGTTGAGTCATGTATGGTGCTGTTCAGCACCTCCTGTATCTGATGACACATGAGAGACAGACTTTGACATGTTTTGGAAGTGCAAACCTCTTCCTGGTGCCATAATGAAGTCATGGGGTCATGGAGGGGAAGGGAAAGATTGAACTGAAAATGTGAGTGAAGGATACTCAACCCCTACTAGTGCTATGCTGATAGGAGCAGTGTCTACAGAAATGTTTCTGCTGATTATTTTCAGCAGTCATCTGGATTCTGTTTTTAGCACAAAGATGCATTTCTTGTGTGACCTTGAAAAAGACATAAAGTTGCTGCCATATTCAAGCTGACTGTAAAATGTCCATTCATTTCAATGAGTTATACTGTGGATAAGGAGAGCTGCAGCCTGCCTTGATTAGCTCATGTGCTTACAGACATAATTTCAGTGGGCAAGACAGAGTTAGTATAGCACTAATGTAGCATTATAAATGTTGACAAATATAATAACTTTAGCTGGTGAACAGCAGCTCAGAGTGACTGTAATATTTTTGTTCACTTCATAGTAGATGATATTTCTCCAATATTGTTTCTCAATAGGCCCTGTATGAACCCATTGTTACTACATTAAAATAATTGTCCATAACTGAGGCCTTTTGGCTCATGGAATAATGAAATCTGTATGTAAAATGCAGACTGATTAAATGCCATTTTGTGCCTGTAAATTTTTCTGTGGATATCTTCATGTTGCAATCACAAAAGATGATCTCTACAACTCCAGAGAGAGAAACAGCTGATTGAAATAGCACACAGATTTTCAGGGCAAAAAAACCCCAGCCCCGCAACTTGCCAGAATGCACAAAATTTTGGTACAAAGCAGGGAGGGGAACGCTAAAATGTATAGAAACTTTAAAGGTATGGATAATGCTAAAATAAATGGTTGAGCTTGATGGTATCAGTGAAATCATGATTTATACCTTTACTATAATGATGTAGAAGAGGAGTAGCTGCCTCAGCATCCCCACTGAGGGCCCTGGGGTTGTATTCGTGAAGTCACACTTCCTGCTTTCCTTGTATCTCATGACAATTCAGGGAACACACAAAACAAGGTGTTCCTTGGTCTGTTACAGAGGGTACATATAGGTAAGATGAAATGTTGAATAACGTCCTTTAGAACAGTAAAATAATATATTTTGCTTATTTTTCCTTGGAAAGAAGTCAAAACAGCAAATACAATAATTTATATCAGATTTCCCTACTGAAAGCAGCCCTGTAGTCTGCTTGTCTGCTTTTCTGCATTAAGATATAACATCCTTTCTCCTTTTGTCTGCTTCAAAGAATTCACGCATTCTGTGAAAACTTGCTGGAGCAAGCAGGCTTTCAAACAGCCTGAGCTGCTCAGACAGTCTGTGTTTTCCACAAATGCAACAGTGTTAGCTCAAGAATAAAAGCAGTGCAATCTCCCAATCTGAGCAAGGTATGAATGGAAATTCATGTAGACACAGCCATCAATTAAAATGTTGAATTCTTGAAAATCAAACTATGAGATAATTTGTGTCTCAACCTTAATCCAGAGTTGGGGATTTGATTCCATTCCTGCTTCCAAAATATACTTTCTGACCTTTTTGACAGTGGCAGTAAGTCTAGTTTCTTTTGCTTCCCTGGAACCTACTTCTTCTTTCAATGAGCACCATCTGAAAAAAAAAACCTCAAACAAACCAGCTACAAAATCACCTCGTTGAACAACTTCTTTCTCAAACATGAAGTATTTCTTCTAGATTGATGTTTAGTGATTATTAATCAACCTTTATTTTTCTTTGCTGTTTCCACTAATAACCACATAACATTTTCTTATAAAAAATAGAAGCATGCTAAAATTAAGTAACAAATTTTAAACAAAAGAATGGGATTATCCTACCCATTTGACAGAACATCTGTGCTCAGGTTCTTTGGAAGGTCAAATGCTGAGTTAAACACTGTGAAGGACCGTTTCTGTCATGCTAGCTAGACAGATGCGCATCTAAAAAAGCAGGAATAATCAAATTTCATACTTTAACAAGCAGATTACATATGAAGGTTAGAAAATAATTTTATAGGGGAAATATTTCAATTTCCTATAGTGGGTCCTAAATGAAACCAGCACAGGCAAATAATATGAAATTTTGTTTATTCCCTCAGTAAAACTGTTTTGAGCTCCGTAAGTTCACAGTCGATAGCCTGGTCAGTCTTAATATTTGTTTGAAATCACCAGCTACACATTACTACTTCTACATTGATAGGAGGAAAACACTTTAAATATAGTAGGACACTACACACTATGTTTTCCTGCTATGTTTGGTAAACACTACCAAACATAGTAGGAAAATCCTTTTTAAGGATTACATTTCCTTTCAGTCTCTCAGCAGTCCTCTGCTTGGCCATCAAGTAGGAATGTTCAAGGAGTATGGACAGATGGGCAAAGAAGGTATTCTCTGATGTGTTTACTGAAATTTACTGAGATGCTGAATTAAAGGCACTTGAGGATGCATTGTTGCCTGCAGAAGCAGTGTGAGGAGGCAGCAGTTTGTGCCAATGTCAGCTGCCAGCTGGGAGGGGCAGCAGCATGGCAGGGGGAAGAGCACAGTGCCCTGCAGGGACCAGGGAACCTGCATCCAGGCTGGATGGAGCACACCCAGGGGTATTCTGGCTGCTTCTGGGAAGGGAAGAGCTGCAGCTACAAAAGACAGCTGCCTTCACAGCTAGGAAGAGCAGCCTAAATGGTAACAAAGTCTTCTAGGATTTTTGTTGGTGGTAGTGATGGTAGTATTTTTTGTTGGCCTTTGGGGTTGGCTTTTTGTTTGTTTGGTTGGGTTTTTTTCTTTTGTTTTTGTTTTTTTTGTGTGTGTGTTTGTGTTTTTTTACTTATTTTTCAATATCATTGGTAGCTCTGGATATTTACTAAGACTTTTAATAAAAAATAAGAGTTTTCATTTTGTTTTTATTTAAACTGACAATTATATACTAAAAAATACCTACTAAAAATGAAATAAAGGCATGAATCTGGAAGAAAACACTTTTCCTACTTATCCTCACTCACAATGATTTTCAACCCATCTTATGTTTTTGTTATAATAGAGTAATTGGAACATTAGTTTACTGAATCTTTAAAAAGAAGACAGGCTTATATGTGTGAAATGTTTCCTGTATATAATGGTGATACTCACTGCATTTAAGTGTCAATATTCAGTCAGAAAGGTTGGCTCCAGAAGGCTACCCATCTATATCCTCAAATAGTTTCATCAAGAAGCATGAAGTATGTGATGTATGAATCTCTATGCCTCAAGAGGGAAAAAGGACAAGGAGATATTTTAAGGCTTTTGTGAAAGCATATTTCCCAGAAATCTTTGTGGAGTTACTTCTGTACAAAGTCTACAAACCTAGACATTGAAAATCAGAACCAACCAGATATTCTCCATTCAGAGGAATATCAGTTTCTTGTTTGCAATCTATCAGTGTGAGGCCCCACTGATGACATCATAAAACTTAAAATTAAATAAAAACTTAAAACGAATAAAAGCTTCATCTTTAAGAAATTGAAGACAATATATGATATGCTAGGATACAAGAATTTGCTCTGAGACCTGTGTACAGTTTAATTAATTAAATAAAGGTAATATATTATTTTTTAAAATGTAATCTAACCACACTATTTATACTGTTTATTAATATATAATTTACGAAAATGTGTATCAAGTCATTATTAATGAAACATTTACCTTTGACTGCATATATACATACATCTATGTAATTCCACCTCTAGAAAAAGTATGTGGTTGGTGTAATTAGCATTTGCTACTGCTGCAGTTGAAGCCAGTGATTTGCTTACTTGTCTGACTGTAATTCCTCCATCTATTGCTCATTTGACAGCATATTTCAGCTAATTTCAGTTTTATCTGCTCAACTTTGGCTGCTTGTTCCTATGTATTATATTTTCAATGACAGTTAAATGACTCTTTTCTCAAGATGCAGTTTAGTATGCAGGATGATGATTTGGCAGTTAAATAGTACACTGCGAAATGTAGCAGTCCTGATGAAAGTTTTAGTATGAATTATGCTATGGAGCAAAATTTACCCTAATTACATATCCAAAAGCTGTGGAAAATACAATGTGAATGTTTAGATGTAGGGGTTGGGAGGTTTCAGCGTTACTTTTTTTCTGCCAAAGGAATAAATATCTGCTATCCTTTTGTTTATTTATTTATTTATTTATGCATTTATTTATTTTCTCCTGCAAAATAGAGTTGAATTTTGCTCCATGGGAAATAAGAGAAAGTAGAGCATACATGGCTTTTCAAAAGTTATTACTTTATATGTTCATTAAAGCATAAAATTAAAGTTACAAAGAATAGCTTATCAAGGGCCATGCTGCTCAGTTTAAGTACACCACTCCTAAGTTTTCCCCAAACTCTCTTTAAAGGTTTGAATTTCATTTCATTTTTTCCCAGGCTGCTACTTGAATTCATTTTCTACACAGATCAGCTTCTACAGAAAGTACTCTGATTCTAAATCAAACAACAGATATTTTATATTTAAGAGCTGCAGAACTGTATTTTTTGTTAAGTGGATCAGAATCTCTCTTAATCCAGTAAGCAGTCTTTAAAGACCAGTAGGCTGCCCGTGTCCAGTTATTGCTGTTTAAAGACTAATTTAAATGGTGGTGATTGCTACCATTTTTAGATTTAATCAAGAAAACAGCAATTATAATTTGTTGTGAAATTTATATTTCCATTCTCAGGTTACAAAACATTTCCAGGGCTTCAACCAATACTCCTTTTCTTTATAACTTCCTGGTTGCTTTCTTAACCTCATTGTTTATTGTGATTTTTCTATGTAGTTCAAATGTAGCTGTTTTCTTTCTTTAATGTTCATTATAATCAAAAGATAATTTTCCTTATACAAATTATGACTACTGAGAAAAGAATGACTCTTTTGAAAATATGATATGAAATAGAGTTAAAATAGAAACTTGTAAAACATCACCATAATTCTGCTTTTCAGTATAGATATTCACATGTACAAAGTAAGGCTTTTTTAAAGATCTATTTCAACTTTTCCTATCACCTTTAAGAATTAATATAATTTTAAGTAATAGCAAGTATAAATTAAAGTCTGTCCTGTCTGAAAGTAATCTCCAGAAGTTAATTTCCTTTTAAGACTAGTAGTAAAAAAAAGCAATCAGCTTTAACAACTGGACATATATCTTCATTTTTTTTGAACAGGAATAATTTGCTAATAATTAATGATTTTCAAAATATATACCAGACAGCTCAGAATCATCTCTCCAAACAGAAAACCTTTTCTACCATCCTGTCAAATGTCCACCAGTGTTGAAGTATGCCATCTATTTGTAATTTTTCCTTTTCAGTTTAAATGAAAATTCAGTTTAAATTGCCTACCTCTCTGTGATTCTCTTGGTCTTAAACCAGTACATGTAACAATTAAAAAGACTAGTCCTCTTCTACCCACCAGTACACACTATCATATTTCTAAGATGACAAAAGGCATTCTGAGAAAAGAAGTGCATAAGCACAGCTATACAAAGATCAGTAATGTCCAGTGAAATCGCAGGTTGTTTCTTTTGATGACTCATGACAGAGAGATTGAAATACATACATATATATTCATGTACATATATATATATATATAT
>WBNO01004933.1:16896-37812 GCA_013400575.1 Peucedramus taeniatus | reverse complement strand
ACAGGGAATAAGTGAACTTCCTACAGAACAGTAATGCCCAGATAACAATCAGGTATCTTCCTTTTAGAAGGCCTATCAGTGGAAAAACTCTACAGCCAAAAAGCACCTCACTATCATAGGCTAGTACCCCTATGTATTAAAGATATTTAAAAGAATTTTTTTACAAAGCAATCCTAAAGAGGTTACAATTTGCAATAAAATTAATAGAATGGGTTACTGGCAAAAGCATCTGGAGGACATGAAAGCAATGATGGTAGTTCCCAAAGGTAACTTCAAAACTTACTTGTCAAACTTGTGTATTTGTTCTTCATTATAGGGAAGCCCTAGGATCAGAGCAGATGAAAAACATTACCAATCTAACTCTGCTAGTTATGTTTAGGCAAAACTCTACTAAGTTTACCCATTTCCAAACCAGTTTCCTTCTTTTTACAGGTCAAAGTGGTCATACACTTTTTTCCTCCTCTCTAGTCTTTCAATTCAAATTTATGGTATTAATAGTGGCGTTTCATTCATAAGGACTTTCTTTAGTATGGTATCACACAATGGACTCACAGACATATGCACTGTGGCTAACTGTCCATACCTATCACTAATACCCTAGTCAAACTACGACTGACCTGTCCTTTGCATTACACTTTATGTTAAAAGTGAATCAAATAAATTACTTACTTCGTTCTGCTTTGTCTTTTTTGAACTGATAGTAGATGTCTGTGATGGAAGACAGCAGTGCCTGCAGCCTTTCTGGACTAGAGTGACAAAAGGAAGAAAATTAGATGTTTTATACATAAACTCAAGTACCTATTAATGAGCTTTGTGAGAGACAACTCAACACAGAATTCAATACATATTAGAACACTAAGTAGTTACTTACTTTCTGTCTTTTGGATGCATGCCTTCCTGATTTGCCCAGGTGTCAGCCAGTAAACCACCAGGAGAAAGTTTGGTTTTGATATCTTGCAGACTAGTTTCTATGGTGCCCTGAGAGCTGGAGAGCTACATAAGAGCAAGAAGGTTCAATCTTATCACTAGGTAAAGTGAAAAATTACTTGATTATTACTTGAGCACATTAATATGACAAACCCGATTGTTTCACTGATCTCCATTAAATAAATATGTCCAATTATCTGCCCAGGCTTAGTTAGAAGCAGATAAAGCAAGGTATTATTAAAGAAAGAATCATATTTGATGCTGTCATTTCTGTTAGTTAAAATTTATTTTCTTTCAACAATAACTTTCAACATTTCATAAATCCCTTATTTACTTCTACCCTTATTCTTCTGGTTTATTAAGAATTCATATAACAACTATCCACATAATTCACACCTACCTTTCTATGCAGTTCATACCACCTTCAAAAATGTACTAATCATATTTTGCTTTTAGAATGGAGAAATTTGTATCTGCTTCTAGTGTATTAAGTTATTTCAATTTTTCCTTAGATGTCTGGAAACATGATGCACTTCACTTTGAAGTGTGTTTGTGAATGTAACATTTTAGAAAGCAAACAAAGTAGTCAATAATTCCTTAAGGAATGGAAGGAAAAAATGGAAAAGAAAAAATAGCTAAGCAAAATAAATTTCAGGGTTGTAGTTCTTGAGTATTTTAGAAAATAGGAATGTATTTTCAGGAACTAATTTTCACGACACTGAGCTAATATAAAAGGATCTGCTCTGTTTTCAGAAAGATATTTACATTAGTATGGACATTTTAACAACTGGCAATCTAGAAACTACATTGAAAGAAGCCTGTGTTATCGTGTATTTTGTTTTTTCTGTAGAAACACCATTTTCAGAATGACAGGGTAACTTTGTTAGACACTTACACGCAGGAGTTTTGTGTGTATCTCTGAAATTTCATCCACTTCTGATGCTTCCAAGTTAATCTGCATCAAATTTTCATATCTGACCAGTAAAAAAAGCAGTTTAAAAAAAATAAACAAGCAGTGAATACACTTGAACTATTTCTGGAATCCAGATCATAACAGTAACTGCCTCTTCTTGTATATGAAATAGTCTCTGTCAAGTAGCAATCATGAAACTGACAAATTTAAGTGGCCAATGACAATGGAAACATTTTAGATTTAAAAAAACATTCCTTGATTTTTACCTACATTGGAACCGTCAAAATACAGTTTGAAACTTCCATTCCCGAATTCTTTATTCTAGTCTTATTACTTGTACTTGACGGGCAGTGGAAGACTATTTCATTTCATCAAGTAATTTTTAAAATCTTATCAAACTAAAGGTACTTGAAGCAGTCATTAACAAACTAATACTTCAGTGTACCAAAATGCTTTTTTGAGAAGACTTACTGGGTTAAATGTTTAAAGGCTGGGATAGTAGGACCATCTGTTCATACTGATACTTTCCATATGACCATAGCTCAAGTGCCAAATAAATTATTCAGGATGATATTTTTCCTGTTGAGTCTCATGTACATTTTAGTTTTAAAAACACCATCACAAACAGCTCAACTGCTTTCAAATAATACATGCTTCCCTCAAGTTCAATGCTTTATTTGCCTTCTCAAATAAAGACTTTGCATTGCCATGCTTTGAAGGACAGCCTTGAAAATGAAGGACAAACTAGAGGACGTCCTTCAGAAGACTTTTATGGAGTTAGCAAAGTCAAACAAACTGAAAATCCTGCTCCTTTGTAAGAGGCCAAAAGACCATGTGCAAACACATAGAAAATTTCTGTTCACGTGAGAACTACTCCAGTTAGCAAATGAATGTAATTTTTTTTCCAACTGCTGCTGAGATACTCTTGAGTGCAACAGTCACAAAACAGAACTGACAGTTTCTTCTGAGTGGCTTTCTTCTGGCAGAATGCAGGAAGAAGCTATCTGAACCAAATACAGACTGAACAACACCTAGTCCTGTCAATGAATGCAAATGGACTTGAAGAGGAGTTTGGGTTCTTGCCCTGATGATTTGTATCTAGGCTGCACAGGTGTTATCTTGCAAGTTACCAACTTCACTATTTCACTGTTGTTGTTTTGTGATGTTTTTGAAGCCAACAAACAGACACACCTGGGTTTTAAGGTAGGTTTGGCGCACACACACAGCAAATCTGTCAAACCCTTGAGCATCCACAATTACTGCATACAAGGTGTTCAATTTGCACTGGCATAGCAGCTCCAACAGGTTTAAGTCTAATTCTTTAGTCTACTCTGCAAACCCAGTGGTTCTACATGAGTGTGTTAATCATCTTGTGGGTATCTGCATTTTCAGAGCAGCCTGGTGAGAAGTTCAAAGAATTCCATGACTAAGAGAGCATTTGGAGAAGACTGGCAGTAGGTTGAACAGGAAAACTACCACGCAGAGGAGAATGCTAAGAAGAGGTGCTATTTAAATTTCCTATCACACTGCCTAAGAATAACACCTTCCTGGGAAGGGACCAAGGGGGGCTGGGCTTGGTTGTTTAGGGTTTTTTTGCAGCTGCTCTGTGTTGTATTTCAACATGAAAATTCCTTCCACATAGAAAATGCTAAATGTGTTAGGGACAGTATTTGAAGTCACATGCAATCAAATGCAGTGGCAAAAGCACGAATGAAAGCAAAGCTACTTGATTCTTTGTCCAAGCTTTACTGTAACTTCTAGAGTCAATAAAAGCAAATGAGCTGAGTCAGAGAAGAAAGGAGAAAAGGAACACACACAGTTACCACTAATTAGTAATTACTTGTTCTTATTAGGTTAAGCAGCAAAATTAATACTCTAAACTTGAGTAACATATACGACTAAATCTGCTTAAGTCAGTGCCATCAGAAAATTCATGCTGACTCAAATTTAATTTTTATATGCAAAAACAGTGCAAATAATCATAACTTAAAATACTGTTGTCACTAAAAATTATAATGAAGAATCAATGTGCATGGTGTAGAGCTTCTACTCACATTTTCTCAGCTTTCTCAATGTTTCTGCTGCAGAAATCCAGCCTGATGACAATCTCTGCCTTTTTATGAACCATTTCATTGTAATCATCCTTGATTATTTCACTAAAAAAGTGAAGTGTTAGTATATAACAAAAATATTCAACTGCCATCCTACCAGCAATCAGTAATACAGTAATATACCTGCAGCAATAATTGCCAGGAGGAATTGTTTTCAGTTAGAGATGCATTAACATAATCCTCATATAAAAATACCTTGTGCAAGCTGTTCAATTCCATCTGCATGTTAGCAGAAGTTAGACTTAAATTATACACAGAAGAAAGTAAATTTGCAAACACCTTAACTTCTATTATTTAAAAAAAAAAATGTTTCCTTAATGACAGGAAAAAGGGAGAAATTCAGCCTATCCTTACTCAAGGATAAACAAAACTTCCCAAGACATCAAGAGATTACAGAATTATGTATTGATAATCAAGGCATATCTCAATTTTTTAAAAAAAGCATAATGAAGTGTAATCAGTTGCTTACATTAGCCACCGAATTCCTTTTCGCATCAGCTCCTGGTAAAGTAGCAAAGAACTGGCAACTCTACAGGCATAACATACAATACCTGTCACTGCCTGGAGGAAAAAAAACCCAGCATAAGTACTGATCTGGCATTCTCTTAAAAATTGCTTCAAGACAATACATCACAACAAAGCAACACAGATTAATAAAAGAAAGCAACATGAGGATGGTCGGTTAAAATGCGTAACTTGGCCTAAGCTTTAGTCAGGCAGCAACCAAACACCCCTTATGAAGGCAGAGCTAAACATGGGTTTTCCAGTTATGCTGAAGCATCTGTTAAGGATGAAAACAAATCTCACAAACAAAAATGATGCAACTTACTATTTCTGTCAAAGTTACAAGTACATTTCTTCAACATTTTAGGAATCAAGCACATACATTAAAAGGAACTTGTAAAAACTGACCCTTAATTTTAATTCTAAGGCTAGAGACTCTCTTAATTTACCCAATTCCACTTACAAGATTGCTGTATTATTTAGAATTGAGAACAAAGTTTCAGATATTATAATTTACAATACTTTAAATAATTAGTACCAACTGATGCATTTCTGTTTATTAATATTCAAGATTACTGGTATTTAAAGTGGCATACATTTTCAGGACTACCATGTCTGAATTAAAGGCTCCTCAGCAGTCAGTATTTCACAATAATAAGTGGTCATCACAAAGTCAAGCATGGTAGTGCATACATTCAGTAGTTGTAGAAAAACAACCAAAAGAATGCAACATCCTTTACTTGTCTCCCACAGATTCTGAAAATTTTTAAGAGGCAATAGAAATTCCACCCTTCTGCAGAGTCTTAGAGACTCCTCTCTTTCGAGCAAGAGTTACTTTTCTAATGTTAAATTTTGCACCATTAGAAGTTATGAAGCTTCTAACTAACTTCAGGACTACACAGTGTCAGGCTCCTTTCCCCACCAGCACCGAATTATACAGTAACAGAGCATTTTGAATTTAGAAGACTGGACTTTGGGTTTGGTTTTTTAAAAAAAATCCAAACCATATTTTGCATATAAAGTATGGCTTTAGTATACTTTTAGATCCTTTGTTGATAAATATATTTCTATCAATCAGAACCCCATTAGCACACTAAAACAGTTTTAGTAACATTATTAATTTGAAAATTAAGTAGCATTCATTTCAGTATCATCATCCAAGACAGGTATATAATATAAAATGGTAACTACTCACTTTAGCCATACTGGCATCCCCATCCAAATCGTAACGTTGATGTACTTTAGGAAGTAAAACTGAAACATAAAACAATTTATTATTTTTGAGAAGAGACTTCAAAAGCTCAGATTGTTTTCCCTCCCCACTCTGTATGCTGCTTTTATGCCTTTTAATACCATGTGGTTCTCATGCACTCCTTTAAAACCAGCCTTTGTCTTAACTGTTTTAAATAACTTGGTATCTTCAGCAAATTGTCCTTCCTTTTCCAGAAAGGAAATTCATTTCTGAACATGCTGCACAGCAAAGAATTCATGCAGGTCTCCACTTGCAATCTCTCTCCATTGAGAGAACCAACTGTTTCTCTCTGTTCTTCAGCCCCATGTTTGCCCACATAGGAAACCATGCCCTCTTCATCACATGGCTGCTTATTTTCATTGAGGCTCTTAAGGGTAGCACTTCACCAACCTCAGGTAGCCCCTACCACCTGAATCTCCTTTGTTCTCACACTCACTGGCTCCTTCAGAAAGCTCTGTGACACAATATAAAGGCCCTGTTGATCCTTCCACAAACAGCTCACCTACCCACACTCTTCAGCACCTCTGTGTGAGTGCCAGCTGGCCAGAACAGTCAGTATTTAGGACACACCGACAAAAGCAACACTGACCTCTCAACTGCAGCCATGTCCTCCAGCTCATCATTTATAAAAAAAGGGCTCTGGCATAGGCTCCTCTAAAAGCCTCACAATGATAAATGGAAACTCAAAACATTAATTTTTTTTTCCCCTGTTATGGTATTACCTTATCTTCTGAGCAAATGTGCATTATAAAGACCTCCTCTGTTACTGAAAGGCTAACCACATTCATGACAAATTAAAAAAAAAAAAAAAAACCAAAAACAACTTGACTTTCCACTTAGTGAATAATGGAACAAAAGAACCAGCTTCGAGTTACTTTCTATAATGTTTCTTTCTACTTGTTTAAAGTGTCATGCTTCAAAAAGGTTCATAACTCCATAAGCACCACCACATCTTAGCACACAAATGCTCAGGTTCAAAGGACTTGGAACATTACAAGCACCTCCTGTTTCTGTAAAAATGTTCCGGATACTCAGCAGTTTTGAAAAACACTGGGCTGCGTACTTAGAACTTCAGATATCAACAAAAGAAAATTTCCAACACTATTTCTAAGACATAACAGATATAAAACAATTACATTAAGTAACTCGAACTATTTACATAAGATAGTTGTGAGAAAAGCAAAATTACTTTCATATACCTTCTTCATAGATTAATCCAACAATGTTCACAGCCTCCCTGCTTACTACAAAGATAGGATTCTCCTCTGTTGTTCTGGGGAAGTGCTGTGCCAATCTGCCAGGCTCCAGTATTAAGCGCCGACCTTCATATATCAGTTCTTGATTCTGAGATGGTATTTTTGTCTGTTTGTAGACCAGCTCATGAAATATAGCAGCTCTATAATACAAACAATGTAATCGGTAGCAGTTAGACTCACTATAATAGTTAAACAATTCAGACTTTGTATTATTTAAATACAAATTGCTTTTATTTCTGATTAATTAAGAACTGATTTTACACATAAAGCACTTGACTTTTAAGTTAAAAAAAAGTAGCATGGTGCCTAAGACCCCAGGTTGCTGTGTTACAAAAATAAATGCTATTTCCTGCAAAATATCCAACTTCCTTTCTACCTCTGATTATCTGCCAAAGCACGTCTGTCTAAACAAAACTGCTCTGGTCTGAAGGTCAGTCAAAATAGGCAACACCAGATGAAGGGAAGGAAGCATACTTAAGTTCTCTAAGGCATATCCTTTTCTTGAAAGGAGATGGATGGTCTCTCCAAAAGAAAAGTCTGGAGTTTTACATGTCAAAAAATTAAATTCAGCCAGTAAGCTAACAGACAGCCAGATTATTTCCTAGAACAGCAGTGATAAGGAAGAACAAAGATGCTTTGGAATTTTATTTACAGCAATCAACAGATACAAGGATAAGAACTTTTAATACGACCATACCTCTCCCCCTCAAAAAATCCCACCACAAAAGCCTACTATCACAACAGCAACCAAAAAACCAAACTAGCAAAACTTCCCACAAAGAAGAAAAACCTTCAGTACACTAACAGAAAGGACCAGTCTGCCTCCTGTGCAGCACTAGTACACTATTGCTTCTTAATAATACATCTAGTTAATAAATAATCACACATGTAAATAATAATAAAAATTAGAAGCAAGATTTCTCTGCAAAAACAGTATTTGGGCTCTCTCAAAATAAAAGTGATGGAATAAAAAAGAAAAGCTGAAGTGGACAGAAGTGTATTTACACATTTGATGAAATGACAGTATGTATCTGTGTATTAGAAATTAACACGTGCTCTGCATTATCTGTAATACAGCAGAGGAAAAGCATTTATGTTTGTACATCTTACAGCTTTTAACATCAGCACTTCATGGTCATAAAGTGAACCTCACACAAATCAGGATCCTAAACTGTACCAATTACCACTTCAGAGCCCCTGTGAGAGTTTTACATTAGAGACAATGTGTGCATTCTGTATGCTTGAGGACAAGACGAGCAAGAGATGAATACACTCTCTAGAAAACTACTTTGTAAATAAGGAACTTATACAAATGTGCAATGAGCTGGCCTCTGCTGTGAAAACAGACATATTGTTAACACATCAAGGAGCAAGTCTGTGTTCTGTCACTAAAAAAGACTAAGTTTAAGATCAGTTGATTTGACCTTCAATGACTTAATTTTTGGTCAATATTTTTCTATATGCACTATGACTATGCAGGAGAATTGTGCCCTTTTACTTCCTCAGAAAAACTGCCAAGGAGAGGTTGCTGAATTTTTAACACTGGTGACATGAGGTCACAGGCTACTGAATTTGTAACTAGTCATCTGAGGTCACAGTGCTGTTAGCCTGAGCAAGACCAAAGTGAAGCAAATAGAGAGAGAGAACACTTACGTATTATAGTTGTGAATATAAACTTTGTGCAAGGTCATCTGCTGTAATGAAAAGATGTGGATTATTATTCGGTGCAGTATGTCACTCGTCTCTGCAAAAAACTGGTCAAATCCCCAGCACTTTTCCTGGTCTGCTTCAAGAATATTCGCAAGGACAGGTGTGAGCAGTACTTGCAGACCCCTAGAGGACACCAGGAAGAGATGAGACAACTTGGTTCTACTTGAAACATTTTATCTTGCAACCAACTGCAATAATTCTTTTGACTTGTCTCATATATACACATCTATTATCCCTTAAAGAATATGTCACTGCCTTTTTTCCTACACTGAGCAACAAAACGTTCAATGGCAAAGTCCATTGTTTTTCACTGATACATGTACTTTAAATCTTTCCTTTATAGGCTTAACTATCAAGTTTTTTTTTTGGTATTTGAGAAATCTCACACTGCAAAAATTATGTAAAAATTACTAAGTCTACATTGTAGAGCTGAGGCCACTTTCCACCACTCTAGTAGCATTTTACCCAGCTCAGACCACACACCACAGTGTATCACTTTGAAGAAAACTACTGCCATTTAGGATTTGCTGGTGGTGATGCTCATGTGAGCAAAGTATGTTGCTTTCAATCAAAATCAGGTGGATTAGCAAAGACTCATTATTTTAACTGTCAACACTAAGAATTCATCATGATTGAGATGGGGCTATAAAAGTACTCTGCACATGCAGCTTCAATGCTGAAAAAAACCCTGTGCCTACCCATTGCCTTACAGTTGTTACTATTCTAGGAGAAAGGTCAGCTTAAATTTCTTGCATTTCTACCTTGAGCATCTGAATGGTAAGGAACTTTATGGATCCCACTTGTGCATTACCATGAACAACTTCTCCAAAATTTTACCATTATGTACACATCAAGCCTGAATCCAGTGGCAGAACTGGTAGCATTCTGAAGCAAGCTGCAGTGGCTTGCAAGCACACTGCTGACCACATTAGAGGTCAGTGGATGCTGTGCTCAAATTCACTTTAGTACTAAGCTTATAACACTGAATACTGTTTGAATGCTACTTAAAAGTATTGCTGTGAGCAGATGTTAAAGGGTTTTGAGAAAAAATCTGCTTCCTTTATAATTTCAAGCAGTTCAATTGTACAGAATAAGCAGAGGAACAAATGGGCAGTATCAAGAAAAACACATACAAATTGCAAGTTCTGCACATTCTAAACTAATGAATTCATATAAACCAAAGTGAAACAGACTTTGACTCTACACCCCTTAAGGATGTACATATTTGGCTTTCAGAAAAGTTTGCTTCTACAGTCTCTTCCTAGAACAATTTATTTCCTCCTTTACCATGAAAGATTAGTAACTTTAAAGTACAGAAGAAGTCTCAGGAAGAAAAAATGGGTAAATGGGTTATGGGAGGTGTTTTCAAAGTCATACCAAAATTAGATCTTCCATGGCTCTTCCTACTGAATATTACAGACATATGAAGAAAAATATGATGATAAAATTGAAAAGATACGAGTATGTGTTAAAATGCACTGATGTGACCTTTTTCCTAGCAAAAAGTAAGCCTCTGAATTGTCTTTGCTTGTCATTTCCTTCCTACTGCCTAATCTTTGTCATGTCTGAAGTCACATTCTTGCAAGAAATGAGGACCATCAAAGTTATTGACTCTTCATTCCTGAGGGTGGAAAAAATGCAGTAATAGTATTTCTTCTCAAACCACATCAGAACTATTAATTTGTAAATTAGCCATCATAAAACTATTTGGACAGATGGGAAGAAAAAACCCACTTGATAACCAAATATCAGACTGTACTGATGTACTGAAGAGTTCAAAGAAAAACTTGCACCAGATCTCTGCTCCAAGGACACAATCCCAGAAAATAACTGGAAAAGCCCAATCAAGTGGCATTGAAACATTTTGTGAACATTTGTAAATTCAAACTTACTTTGAAAGGCTACAAGACACAGGCATCTCCCAACTCCACTCAATAGGTCCATTTTCTGCTTTCTGTACTCCAGAAATAGCACCGGAAGGCTTTCCAGTGATTATTTTATACCTGCAAGACATTACAAAAATAATGGAAACTTCAATTACTACCTCTTATACATACATAGGTCCAGTAACTAATCCTCAAAGGGGCAGCAAAATGCAAGTTTAAATGACAGTTTGGCCTAAATTTGTAGATGGTGCAAAAATTAGGAAGCTTCACTTACAAGCTGAGAGAGCAACACTAAAAGAGTAAAGAACGAAAAGCTATGCTAGAGAAGCAACTTTGTCTACCTCAGCCTTGGGGAAAACTTCGGAGATATTTCCAGCATACTGAAGGAAACCAAAGTTTTTCTTCACAAGAGTTAATTAATCAAAGTCAATTTAGTTTAATTTACACATTAACATGCTAACTTCTATCATGTTCCACAGCAACAGACAAGGTTTAGCCACCACAAAGTAGCTTGGGCATAGAGAAGGAACATCCAGAAATCTGGACAAAGTCTGGCATTGTTTAACTGTGTATTGCACAGGCAAGTATTTCTCAAATTTTTCATGAAACGAGTGAGAATCAACAGACTATTTGCAATAGAACACTTCAGTTGTGCTTTCTCCTTCTGGAGGACAAGATGCATACAAAACATCTCTCAGGCAGCTAAAACAAGAATTTTTATGTGAAAAAATCACAAGATGGACAATTTCTTCAACTAAGAAAAGTGGAGTCAGTTTTACACGGAGCATCAGAACAGAGATGTTATTGGTGTGTTAGAGGTTCCAAGTACCACCTTGCTTTATTCTTAAAATGCAACACACAGAAAAACTAAATAGAACCAGACTAAGACGAAACAGGAATCGAATATAATTGTCACATCATAGGCATATCTTCTATTTTCCATTCAGGAGCCATCCCTGTCATCTTGAGCTGCAGTCCACAACTATACTACTCAAATGTCAGTCTCATTGGTAGTGCACTCATTTCAAGACTACTGAGTAAGACCATCATTTAAAGGACAACAAAAATTTCCAGCACTGAAACCCCATTTCAGAATACCATAATTTTGCCTGAGTATCCAAGTTATACAAACAGCACTTCAACAGACTGGCCTAGTGCCATGCTGAAAGAAAGATGTATGAAAAAGCACCAGTATTTTGGGGGAGCTCATTTCAGATCCTTCTCAATATAAATGCTTAATTCAGATCTTAAGGTGTCACACAGTAAAATCCTTGTTGAAGCAGAACGTTTCTACTGATTTTGGCTGAGATAAAGTTAAGTTCCTTCATAACCACGTATGGTACCATGTTTTGGATTTGTGACCAAAACAGTGTTAATAACACAGGCATGCTTAGCCATTGCTGAGCAGTGCTTACACAACATCGTGGCCTCTTTTACTTTTCTATTGCCCCACCAAAAAGTAGGCTGGGGGCGAGCAAGAAGTTGGAAGGGGATACAGGAGGACAGCTGATCCAAGGGATCCAAGGACTACACACCATATTGCTCAGCAACAGAAGCTAAGGAGGAGTTGGGGAAGAATTTGCCAGGGTGGCATTTGGTCAGGAACTAACTGCACATCCATTGGCTGCCTGTGAGCAACTGGGGATTTTTCTGCATTACTTGTTTTTCTTGGTTTTGCTTTCCTTTGAGTTTAAGAGGCAAGGGCTGCTGTTTGCTGTGGAGGTTTTTTTTTTAGTTATTAAACTATCTTTAACTCAACCTATGAGTTTTTGCACCTACATCCTTACAATTCTCCTCCCATCTACCTACAGAGGAGTGAGTGAAGAGCTGTGTGATGTTCAGCTGCCTACTGGGGCTATACCACAACAAGAGAGTGTTTTTCCTTAAATATTTTCACTGTTTTAAAGTTTTTCTATATGTGCGTAGGATTTCTCAGTAAAAAGCATTTCAAGGGCTGATTTAATTTACCAACAGATAAAATTCTCCTTCTAAATTACCTACATCACTTCCTTGTTTCTACGAGGTCCTTCAAAAGGTCGGAAAGGCAAACTCCCTGTTGCAGCATGGTAAAAGGTCACCCCTATGCTCCACAGATCAACTGTTGCTCCGTACTTTTTCTGATGCTCTTTCCTCAAAACTGCTCGCTCATACATATCAGGATGCTAAAGAGAAAAAAAAAGTTACAATTGCTTTATGAAGATTTATAAAGAAAAAACCCAATCTAGCCTTCCAAAGCCAGGTAATCTGTCAGTCTGAACAGCTGCTTAAGCTATTCTGACAAACATCACTATACTCCTGGGTATGACTGTTGCTTTTATTTAAAAGTTTGCAAAAAATATTTTAAAATTCAGCTGAGGAGTGACTACTAGTATAAAAGACCATCAAAAAAGAGAAGAAATTAAGTATTCCTCCAGATTATTTTGAAACAACAGAAACCAAATGGAAAAAAGATCCATAGCAGAGGAGAGTATCAGTTATGATGCGTGAGAAAACATGGCAGGAAGAAAATCATACCAAAATGCTTGTCTTGATACTTCTCTACCTTCCTCTCTGGTTAGCCAAGGTTTCAGGTGAATCCTAACTGCACCTAACATCACCCAAGTAGCTCAAACACAAACTAAAACACATCTACAGAGATAAAGGCAAATATATTCATAACTAAAATATCATTGTTCCTCCTTTCACACAAGGCAACAGTTAAATTATTTCAAGGCTGATGTATTTACACCAGCAGAAGATGGCATGATCCAAAGTGGAAAAGTCCAGTGGAAAGTTAAAACCAATTGTAATACAAAGGTTTAAATACTAATTCCCAACAACATGACCTTCACCTACTCAACTATAATCATGAAGGGCCTCAGGCTTCAAACATTTCTTCAACAGAAAATTAAATCATATGCGCTTACTAAATACTCTTCTGTGCCATAGAGAGAAACAAATTGTTCATCATCTTCAAGTTCTCTTGCTGCACCAAAATCTGTAAGTTTGTAAACAGACTGCCCATCTTCACCTATAACACGCATTATATTGCCTGGCTTGATGTCACGGTGCACTATTCCATTCTCACGGAGATGATTCATCCCAGCCACTTCAATTGAAAAAATAAATAGAGAATTCATGCACACATTGTGACACAGACTGTGCAAACACTGAATTGTAACCGATGCTAGGAAGACACACTTATGTTCTCATTGGGAAATAGGAATGAGAAGGGACAATTAACAGAAAGACCATGACCACAGATTGCTTTTTTTTTCTTTCCAAACAGCTAAATTACAGCATTTCTTGCTCTCAGTAACATTTTTCTCATAAAGTAATTTTTATAGCAGGTAAATTAGGAGGAAAATTTTATAGCAGGTAAACACAGGTAAACCATATTATTTTTCTAATTAACTCTTCTGAAATTATCACTAGATGTCTGTTCAATATATGAAAAATAATCTTGAAATAAAGAAAAAAATTATATAAATACTTTACACAGAAATGGCTTTTTAATGTAGGTACCGATACCAATGTAGATATAAATATGTGATTCCCTATGACCATATTAATTTGTTCAATTAGTTGACAGTCATTTAAATTTATCTCTTGCTGTTTCAAGATAAACAAAACAAGTATGAGATTGTTTCAGTCAACAAATTAGACCAAAGAGCTAAGTCTACATACCCACATCTCTCAAAACAATTAAGAACTCAGACTCTGGCAAACCAAAGGCATTAGATGGCTCCTCTAAAACTGTGTACAAACTCCCACATGGACAAAATTCCATAACTAGTACTTTGTGTCTAGTAGTTGTCTGAAAAAAAAAAATCAAAAAGAGATTAAGAATCTGATTATTGTGCCACCAATGTCAGAAATTACCTATAACCACAAGATCTTACTTTCAAAAAAGAAATGTAAAATCTGTAGTTATATCATAATTTCCATTCTGATGATCTTCAAAAGAAGTGCAGGTGGATTTTTATATTGTTTCATGTATTCCAACTAGGAGAGAGGAAAATGACTAAGCAAGCCTCAAGTTCTAGGCACTTGCAGGTTGACAGCAGTGGACGAGAGAAACTACATACCACAAGTGCTGAGAGTACCAACTGTCCTTCTTTACTCATCTCATCTGGGTCATTTCAACTCATCAGTCTCAGTTTCAGTTCAGCTGCTCCAATTTATACTATTATACTACTGTATAATAGTATCCTATGTCATCATTTTAGTTGGTTGCAAAAGAAAAGCATAAAATTGTCAGGGTTACCAAAACACCTTCAACTATAAACAGTCCCATTATTCAACTATTAAATATTAATACCTTAAATATCCTAAATCAAGATAAAAGTTAGGACAGTGGCTTCTTAAGACAAGATTCATTATCTGAGCCTACATACTGAAGGTGTTTCACCTACTGAAAGCAAGCATATTCTTTCTTACAGCAACAACAGCAACAAAGAAGAAAACCAAAATACAGTAATGGTTGGGTGGGAGTATTTGTATCATCATATATGTTACATTCTTTAAAAATGTAACAATACACTCTATAGTTTTGGATAAAACAAAATAACTGTTACTGCAGTTACTTCCGTGCATCTCAGATTCATTACCTCTTCCTCAATGGCAAACAATTTGACAATGTTCTTATGATTTAGTTTCTTCAATACTTCGAACTCTCTCATCTGAACATCCACAGGACGAAGGAAACTTATACTGTTAAATACTTTGACAGCATATAAATCCCCAGTTTTCTGTTGAAAACAAACAAACTACTCATCAAACAGAAGCAAAAGATTGTAAATGTACACATAGACATTATCCAAGCATTTTGAGATTTTCTATTGTACACGTGAGTATAACTAGACCAAAAATATTTCAAAATACTACTTTCTGCTAAGGTGGAAATAAAGATTCTGATAAAAAAAGTTAAATTGCATTAGTTTAATATATATTAGAAGCAAATAGACTAGCTGAATGGAAACTCATTAGCTCACAAAACCTAAACGTTCTTAAAAGAAAAGAACAGTTAGTATAAGAAAGAATTTAAGAATTACTCCTAAACTTAGCTGAAAAATATGTTTTCAGCAAGAGTTACTTGCACTCATCAATGAGAGGCATGCACATACTTGGCTTGCTTAAGTTAAAAGACAATTTCCGGTAGCTGAATGTTGCTCTCTTTTTCTTTACTGTTCTGTTTATACTGATAAACCAGTATTTTGTTTTCCCAAAGGCAGTTTCGAGCACTACATGCCACTCATGTAAAATCCTGAAGCAGTTCAAACCCACGTAAGTGTCAGGAGCACAATCATGAACTTAATCAGACTTAAGGTCTCCAGAGGGACTAAGCCCCAACATGCTCAGGCAACAACAGCACCAGCTGGAAGTGCAACTCCTGTCCATCTCAGGGCAAAGCATCTTCCTGTGCCCACTCTAGGAATAAGCTTGCACTAGCAGTTTGTGCAACAGATTATTTCTAAGGACACATTTTTGTGCTGCATTTCTTTGCAGCACACTCACATGCACTACTGGTGCAAAAGCTTTCTCTTGTTGGCAATGAGCTGCAGGTCACCAGCTCAGACTAGGGAGGGTGATGACAGGTGCAGCCATGGTTTACAGGGGAATCATTCTGTGTTGAAATTCACTTACCCAGAAAAGCACATTAACTGCTAAATTATTTCTTAATGTTGTTTCACACTTAAATGTGGAACACAGAAACACTGTATCTTATAAATCACTTTCTACTGATTTCACACAGACTATCATTACTGTAAGGCAACTTTCACAACTATACCTTGCTTTGTGAGACATACTGTGAAATTCATAGGAACAAATGACCTACACAAGTAAGGTCCTCTTAGACCCTCACTCAGGTTGCAACATACTCATCACTGTATCATTTTCATGGCAAAAAAAAATTACTATTTTGCACTGATTACTCAAGGCATGCCACCAAGAAGACATTTAAAAAGCATTGACTTACAGACAATAACTAACAACAGCTTCATCCACTACAATATTTCATATAAAAGAATCATAAAAATCACCAAAACAGATTTTTAAAAGAACAGATTAAAACCACTGAAAAGAGTTTAACAAAGATACATATAATAGGATCATGTAATAGAAACTGGTAGGTCATTTGTTTCTATTCAAAGTCTCGAATAAGGTTTATTTTTTTCTGTAAAACTGAAGAAAAAGGAATGAAGAATTACTAACAGTCAATATTTTACAAGGAAAAATACTACAACATTAAGAACAAATCCTTAGAAATCTAACTTCAGAACTCTAATTCAATGGACGAATACTAAAAATTTAAAACTAAGCACGAATAATTATACAGACATATTTGCTTTAGGCCTAAATCTTGAACTTTTTTTGTTGATGAAGCTACTTGCATATGAAAATTCCTCACAAACCTTCTGTCGTCCTCGGAAAACATTTGCAGTCGCTCCCTGTCCTAGAATGTCAGACAACAGCCAGAGGTAATTTGAAGTGCTCTGCATCTTTGCTCTTTGATGAGACAGTTTTCTTTTTCACCTTAAAAACAGAAGGGTCAATACACTGAATTATAATTTAGTAAAAATAAATGAAAGGCACTTATTTAAATTAGAAGGAAATATAGATGTCCAAACCCCAACTGCAATTTCAAAGACATGGAGAATGAAGAACAACCAAGGAGAGGAATAAGAAGTGAAATATGGAAACAAAAATAAGCCAAACAATCTAAAACTAATGAAATTGACACAACACCTCTCTGCATTTAAGGTTTGTATTCCCCAAACTTTGTTTGAAAGATCAATTGAAAAGGTGAAAATCTTATAATCTCTTTACTGTTGTACATGGTGTTGAAATGATCAAGTAAGAAAATATAAAGAAAAGAGTCAAAAACACGTTCACAAGGTCTTCTAAAGGTAAGCAAGACCTGTAATTGAATTACATTATTGTGTACATATGCCAAAGAACAAACATTAGAGATGATGGTAGATATGTATATAGACATTTTACATCACTCTGGCTCTGGAAGTTGCATTTCAGTAGAACATTTAAGTAGAACCATAAAGGAGCTGGACTAACAACACACAAAAAACTACTTTTACATGAGACCTCAAGAAAGGTCACAATCGACACAAGCATTTTCATTCACTTGCTAGAACCAGCAATTACTACTGAAAGAAATTAAGGGACATTTCTCTCATTTCTAAAATTTCATATTGGGTATGTCACATCTACAGCTGGGCTTCCCCACCCTTCCCGAAATATGAACTCAGGTCTTTACAGATTCAAAATACAGGTCAAATACTCAGGTCTTTACAGATTCAAAAGAAAGAGGAAAAAAAGTTTGATTAAATTAAAATTATTAACATAAAATAGAACATCAAAACTGCGAGATTTTCCTGTTTGCCAAAACAGCAGGAGCTGCAGGTGAATACTCTTAACTTTTTGGTTTAATTAACACACTGATTTTGCTATTAAACCTAGCAAAAGACTCTAAAATCAAAGATGGAGCTTCCCAAACCTAAAGAATCTCAAGAACAAAATGGCAACTGGACCAGGGAAGCTCCTACAGTAGAGGTCTTAGCTCAGCTTGGCAGGGCACACTGCATGTTACTTGCACGTGATACTTGACAGGAAACTGCTGATACGAAAAGAAAGAAGGCTTTCCGGTAACTGCTGAAGAAGAGGCACGACAGAATTTCCTGTATCTGTTACCAGAAGGTGAGCGGCACTTTCTGAGAGCTCCCTGGTGCACAGGTGACACAGGAGGCGCACGGTGCGCCCCGCAGGAGAGCGGAGCAAGCCGCACGGCAGCCGCACTGTCCCAGCCTGCCCCGGCAGCCAGCGGGCTGCTCCCGATCGCACCGCTCCACGCTGCAGACACAGTTGCTCTCACCGCTCCGAGCACTTCTCTACCTGTAGCGACTGCAGACTGCACACTTTCGTTTAGCTCATCTGACATGTCAAGCTTCTTGCAAAGATGTCCCAAAACATCCCAGCAATGACATGTAGAGTACAGAATGCAAAGACACAATGCAAAGACCTGACATTACTCTACAGTTAACTGAGAGACATGCAGCAATGCCATTTACAAAATTTAGATAAAGTTCTTAATGGCTCTGTTAGGGACAAAAGGTTTCATGTCAAATCTAGACAACAACAACAAAAAAAAAAAAAAACCCTAACACTACATCCCTGACAATTCTTGGTTAACTCTCAACGACAACTTGCAATGACAGAATAAGATGACTCCTCCCATCAGGCAATTACTGCAGATGCCAATGATCGAGCTACAATGCAGACACAGAAGGTATGGAAGAGAGGATGCAAAGAAATAACGCACAGCCTGCTCTGTAAACCATCTGTAAAATCTTCAAGTTAAAACATTCCTCTCATAATTAAACCCCTGCTTCCAACAGGCCAGCTGGCACATTACCAGTAAGCATGTATTTTGTGATTTACTTCAAAACAACATTCATTAGACTCATACCAAGACTCAGAAACATAATGAATCCTTTCTAAACAGACAGAAAGTGCACAGAAATTCTTCATTGAAATATACCAAATAAAAACAAAAATTAGCAGCCCATTAAGAGACTGAATTGTTACATTTCCCAAAATAATAAAGATGAGGCAGCTTATNTTAGCAGCCCATTAAGAGACTGAATTAATAAAGATGAGGTAGCTTACGTACAAGATCAGCTCTTTTTCTTTACCTTCTTACTCTATAACTGAATATGCACAAAGGTCAATGGATAAAAACACAAAAGAACATGACTGCAACAGATGATCTTCAGTATCATTCAGTGGATATCAAGAATAACCCCAGACCAGAAAGTCATTTACTGGATTCTCAAGGTCTGGGTTTTTTCACTTTTAATACTATAGATATAAATATAGCAATATTAATCCCAGGGTATGTATTACGCAGCAAAACAATGCCAGTATTGCACTATTACCCTTTTTTTGTTAAAAGGGTACACTCTTTTTGGCAGTCTTCACTTTTAAGGTATAAAGTTTCATTCAACTTTAACCTTCAAATTACAATAATTAGATCAAATAACAAGTTAGGCCTCCTTTAATACTTTGTGTTCTCTGACAAAGTCATAACTGATCTTTGCTAAATCCTCAGCACCTCAAGTTTTCTTTTCATTTCTTCCACTATATTCCTAAATCAAGTTACTAAGGGTTTCCTATTAAAATAAAAATAAGTAATAAAAAAAAATTTAAAAAGAAAGCTCTAACTGCACGATTGATCCTGTCACTAGACTTAATGCTGAACTTTGCATTTTTTCACATCTCACTTATGGTCACTAAGTCTGGTATTAGATGAGTCAAAAGCTCCCTACACACATCTAAAGAAATCTCTCCAGCTAGAAGTTTGATTTATTGTGCCCCATGAGTCATTAGCATTTCAGGGGCTTGAGGGCTGCTTTTTAGGTGCTTTTTATTGAAGATTTTTCTGCTTCTGGTCATACTACTACTCTTTTAATTTATCAGCAGAGGGGATTGTAATAAAAAAAGACTGCATTGCTAATGCACTTTTTTTAAAACTCCCAATGCTTTGAAGCAGGGGTACTGACTGCTTCTAATTAATAGGAAGGAATTTTCTGCTACCTCAGGCACATGGGATAAGCTCACAAAGCAGGTATGGCTCCCCTGCTGACAGCTGCAATGTACAACTTCACCAGGCAGGCAGGGACAGATGATGAAATTTAAGTGATGGCTCTTTCTGTTTACAGGCAAGATCCTATATGCCACCAAAGCCAGCATTTATTTGAGGTTACTAATAAATGTTATTCACAGTCTGTTAACTATTAACGTTTTATACTTCCCTGTATGCCCTCTCTCAAGGTTTAGAAAATAAGCTTCTCCCCCTAAAGCTCCTGCTTCCTGCCCCTGCTTTCCTCAGCTATAACCTCCTCAGGGGGTTTCCAGCCCAACAGCTGGCATCTCACTCATGGAAATACCCTGCCCTTGGCCACACGAGGTGCTGCTTGAAATCTAACATTCTTTCAAAGGCATACCAAAAAATGGCAAGCCTGGCTCCAGTGCTCCTCATCCCCCCTACTCTAGGCATGTCCGGTCCGTAATGCAGGTAGAGGACTCGGCCTGTCTGGGACTGCAGCTCCTGGGAACCAGGACAGGACAGGGCCACGTCCCTGTCTCGGCGGGGAGGGGGCAGGCACAGCACCGGGGCTCATCCCCACAGCAGGACGAGATTCCCGACGTAAAACTTTAACAACTCCTACAGCGACGAAGGCGACGTCGCTTCCTGAGGCACATTCACGGGGATAGAAGCCACCGAGACCGGGGCAAGGGCCGGGCCCCGGGCACACCGCAAAGGCCACGGGCCGGCCGCGCCTCGTCCCTCCCGGACTGC
>WBNO01004933.1:1521-16762 GCA_013400575.1 Peucedramus taeniatus | reverse complement strand
GCCCGCCCCGCGGGGCCCGCGCGGAGACCCCGCGCGTTCGGACCGAGGCTGCGCCGCCCGCCCCCGAGGCGGTGTGGATCGCGAGACAGGAAAGTATCTGGGAAACATGGGAAAGGGGGAGCGGGGGTTGGATAAAATGGTCACTCCGGGTGTTTTCGCTGGCGCGATGTTCCCAACGGGCTCGGAGCGTTTCCGGGGAGGGTTCCGTGGTGATTTTTTTTGCTGCGTAATGGGTCCGGCTGAGGTTTCGCTTCCTGGGCTCCCCAGACAGAGCTGCCTCTGCTCCCCCCCGACCGCTGAGCCGGAGCTGTGCGACCCCCGCCTCCCCACGGCGGGCTCAAGGATACCCGGGAGAAAAGTCTTCCCGCCCCGTGTAATTTCTCTCTGTTTCACCTCGTTTCACCTCACGAAATCGTGGCAGTTTTCAGATCCCTGCTCCCGCTCAGTTGTACCGGTAGGTTTTAAACCAAAGTTCTCGGCTGATTTATCCCTTGCTATGTGTTTTTTGTCCGGTTATGTTGCTGTTCCAGTAAATGATTATAGAATTAAATACTGATAGCATTATAATTTATGCATAATTAATTTGATCGTAATTATAGTGGGAAAATAGTGAAATGATTTTTTTTTTCATTCTAAGACGATCCCTATTTTGATGGTCTGTATTTCCTGTTTGGAGTTGCTTCTTGGAAGCCTGTTCTCTTGAGGAACTGACAGCAGCCTCTTTCTCACAGGTTTTCTTTGGTATTACTATCTTACCTTTTGTAAGTTTTATCACAAGTTCAGACTTTCTCTGCTTCGCTTGTTACAAGGCACTAAGGTTTTTCAGAAGTTCTCCATAGTGAAACTGATTAATTGGTTACAGAGCACTAAGGTTTTTCCAAAGTTCCCCAAGGTGAAACTGAGAAATGGACTTTGATGCGTTTATGGTCTTAATATAAATGCTTAATTTACATTCCCCGTTTGTTGGCATCTGAACTTTGCTTTATAATGCTATATTGTAGATGGGATAGTTCCCTACTTCATATGTGTTGTGTCCTTGCATCTTTCAAAACACTGCAGTGGTCCTCAGAAGTTACGTGGCTTATTTGTTACCCTTTCCTCTGTACCCAGCTTTCCAAGCTATATTTTTTTGTCAGGTACATATCCATAAACCAGCTTTATTTTCTTCAGAAATGTTTACAAGATTGTTAACATGGATTTTAGCGAGGGCCCCAACAGAATTAGGAAAATGCCTGTGAACTTTTCTTTGTGAATATGTATTTGCTTCTGATTTTGAATAAAATGAACCTGTTGGTTAAGCATGATGATGCTCAATAGAACTGGATGTCTTAAATCCTAGTCTCTTTCAGAATGGATGAGGTCTCTGGTCCAGTCACCTGCTCAAAGTGCTGACTTCAGACCAGGTTCCCCAGGACTTTGTTTCTTAAGACCTAGAGTATCTCACCTAGACTGTCACCCAGCCCCTGGGTCTGGCCACTGACTGCTCTCACTGCAGTTACCATCCATGTGCTTTCCCCTGCTCTTGAAGCAATCAACAAGATTCATAGGGTTTGCATGATCCAAATGGTTCATTTTTTTGGATTAATTTTTTTATGTCTGCAACATAATCAGTGATCCTTATTGCACGGAAGATCTTCTCTAACTTTTAAATGTGTCACAGCATGAATCAGAGAAAAAACATTATGCCCAATTTAAGAATAGGAGAAAACAGACAAAAAAAGAAAGTGCCATTGCAGTTTCAATCTAGATTTTTTTACTTTGCTTGCTTCCATTTCTTTTTAACATACAAATAAAACTTTTGGTATTCTTCACCTCTTTTGAATTTTGATTCTTGTTCATGTTCACAAGTTCAGCAGTCTGTAGCTGCATAGGCCTGAAAGCTTATCAGTCTTCAGCCATTACACCAGCTTGTAAATAAAAGGTACCATCTCTGTAGAAAAGGAGCCTAATCTTTAATTATGACTTGCAGTTGTGTTTCTCATTTAAACACTCTTTACAAGAGTAAATTTGCCTTATACACTAGAGGAGGTAACCACCATGATGATGATTTGAAACATCTTCAGTCTAGATATAGGGGCATTTTGACCACAACAGTGTTAAGTCATACAGGAAAGCTGCAAGTGGGTGTGTTGGGTGCAGCCTTTAAATGAGATCATTAATGTTTGTCTGGAAAAGGATAAACTGTGATTGTCAACCCAATCTCTCCATGGAGTGCTCTCATTTATCTCTTATCTTCTTCTCTTTCTACCCCTCAAGAAATACCACACAGTCATAGAATATGCTGAGTTGGAAGGGACCCACCAAGGATCGTTGAGTTCCAACTTTGGGCTCTGCACAAGACCATCCCTGAGAGTCACACCACATGCTTGAGTAGTTTTCATACTCTGTTCAAAGTATCTAAACACTGCCTGAAGAATCTAGTTCACACTCTTGATTACGAGCTGCATCACTAGATTTCTCTTTGGGGGTAAGTAGTGAACTTCTCAGTCCAGGTGTTAAAAAAAAGCCATGCACAGTAGGAATCCACTTCTTCTAAGTAAAGATGTAGAAACCTAGCAATTGCCTTTCTTAACCTTGATTCTTTGCAAAGAATGTTACTAGGCACTGCATACCCACCACAAACCCAGCTGTGATATAGCAGCTGCAGACCTGCCATCTACACCACTGAAGGAAATTACAAAAAAAAAAAAAAATACCCTGCTTGTAGCCAGAATCAGTAGTTAAATGTTAGGCTAAAGATACAGAAACTACCCCACTGGTGCTGCTTTACAGCTCACATTGCATAAGCCCTGACAGGACAGTATACTGATTGAAGAGTCAAAGCATACAAAACTAAACAACCCTTTTTTAATTCTTCAAGCTGAAACAACTTACATTCTCTGAAGATCCAGACTACTCATCCTACAGGATACTCATTCAGTGATGGATGGGAGAGCAGGGTCCAAGTTTATAATAGAGGCACACCTACATAATGGGTGCCATACACAGCTCTATCCTACACTTGGGATGCTCTGCTTTCTATCCGTTCTCACCTGCCACCACCAGAGCGAGCAACACACTGTGAGGGGGAAGTGTTTTTGCTGCTTCAACTTCCTGGATAGCTGATAATGGGCACAGACGAGCTCCAGATTTAGCACAAAGTGACTACAGGAGTGGCGAAGGATGGTGGGGTTGAGGAAGGAAAAGAGTCTCTTTAGGCAGGGGTCAACTTAAAGACTTTCCTCATGTGGGTCTAGTTTGATAACAGCAAAATCATCCTCTTAGCAGCATTGCCCTTACTTGAGGAGGCAAACCCCTCATTCACATATAAAAACTAATAGCGACTCAAACCCAAAAAGTTTTACTGTTCACTTCATAATGTGCCTAGGGAAAGCTCTCCCCTCGGTGTGGTAAAGCTTCCGTAACTGTGGGGGAGGAGGCCAAGACAGACATAGAAGACTGACAGCAAATCCTCAGCCATAGCTGCAGTGTCAGGGGTGCAGCCTTTGTGCTAGGGAGGTGCAGGAGAATGGCAACACCTGGAAAGCACTGAGTCAGAGAGGGAAGGCTGCTAGTGCTATGGGAGAAAATGAAATGGAGTATCAGTATGGCAGCAAAGGGAGGGAAACAATACCGTGAAACTAGGAAATATAACAAGCACTCATTCTGTGATACAACAAATCACATAACAACAAACTTTTGATTAAACACAGACAAATCAGGAACAAAATCTTACAAAAGTAATACTGTCCCTATTGAAGATAGTAAAGGTACTTTCTTCCCTCCGTGAAAAATGAAAATAGCAGTATGCTCAAAACATCACCACACTCTGATCCTGGATGCTGCTTCTGACCCACCTTCCCATTTATTTTTCAATAAAGTGCATGAAGAACACACACCACAGAGTCTAGGAAAACTGCTGATCTGATTACAGTAGAGGTAAGTCAGATTTTTACTATGGACATTAGTTGATGAGGAAAGTATTGTAAATCCCATGCATGGCAAGACTCAAACTTTCCCTTGCCTCTATGAGATAGTTATAAAAACCTGTCATGTTACAGAATTTAAAAAAATACAAGTAGCATTCTACTAAAAATTACTGTACAGACCATTGATACTACTGAAATACTGCAGTAAATGCAATTCTTTCTGCCAGCATCTTCCACATGCAAGGGAGCAATATAATTTATTACCTAAGCACCAGAAAAATTGCCGTGTTCTACTCAGATGTAACAGCCAGAAGATTCAAGAATGCTGTAGCTTCTAAAGATTCAGCTAAAATGATCCAGAGACACTTAAGACATTTTGCTGCATCAAATTTTATTGTTTTTATAAAAAAAAGATAGAACCAGATGCTACTTTTAAGTGAAATCATTTATTACACCAATCTGTTTTATAGGAGGTATATATATATTTTATCATTAAGACAACTTCAATAAAATGACTATCTACAAGAAGGACTTTGATTGTTTTATTTTCATGTCACCATACATGAACAAATGAATTTTATGTCTTATTAAAACATTTTACTCCGTATCAAAAATGTACACATTTTAATAACCATTGCTATGGTCTGAAGGTATTTTTACATTTAATTCATTTAATTTAAAAAATAAGTGTAATTTCCTTGCTGTATGTGTTACAGTGTAAGTTTACCTCATCCTATACATATTAAAAGTTTGTGTATACAGATAATTTTTTATGTTGTCACATACCTTCATGTCTGAGACACAGGTGGGGAATTTGCATTTCTTTTTTGCGGATGGTTAAAGTACGTACTGATGTGAGCACAAAGCAACGTTTCTTAAAAACAAAACCAGTTTGAATGGCACAAGAGTTAGCATTTTCATAAATTAACAACCAGAGTTCTGCATTATGGAAACAGGTACATGAGATTCCAGTACTTTCCTTAGGGCTTGGCTCGCTGGAAAAAAACCTGTGAAAAATTATTTTTTAAAATTAAAACAAAGGAAATGTAAGACATGGAATGCTTGAGGTATAAGAGAATTTGTTTCACAGAGCTCATTTTTGTGTTTAACATACTGATTAATACATTAAGGGTGTGACTTTTGCTATTTGTTTATGCTGACACCCTTAAAAATGATCTGTTCTGACACTCTCTACAATTATTATAGCATCACATTATTGCTTTTTCAGCTATTAAAAGCCACAAGAATATCAAACTGCTGAGATTGCACGGTGCTAAGATGAGTGACAGTTTTATAGATGTAGGTTTGTTATTGTTTGATCTGTCTTTCCAGTTAACTGCTTTGCTACTTGGAGATTCCCAATAGCTAAAACTACTAAATAATTCAGTATTTTGGTTTTACTTCAAGTCACTACTATGACTGAAATGGAACTAAAAGCTATTGAAAGAAAAAAATCTTTATACCTTTAAGTAATTTTTAAAAACTTTAGCATCAGGCTGCTGAAGTGCTTGACAGAATTCCTGTAAGAGAGAACAAAGAAATAACTAAGAAGTAAGTAAGTGAAGCAACACAACAGCCTGAGATACATTCATATGGAAAGCCATTGATATTCATTTGTATTTTCCCTAATGAACAACTGAAGAAAAACAGGTTATAGATAAAAACTTGTAAAAGGCTGTGATAGTCCAAATGCATTCTAGGGTGAAAAACTATTTGGTGGGTTTTTTTTTTTTTCAAATACAGAATATCTCATTCACTTTTAGCTGAGGAGACAGAAATAGGACTATCTACGAGGATATCTTCAAGAATTTGAATTAAAGTAGGAAGATTGTTTAGACTGTTACATGCACTGGACTTTTTTTTTTTAAGGTACCCTTGCAGTATCTTTACTCCTCATGATAAATTAATCCTATTCTCATATGCAATAACTGAGGAAATTTTACTGTGGGATGAAAGAAGGTTAACTTTGTAAATATCCATTTCTCCCCATTTAACACATATTATTGTTAAAGAGTTTTCCAAATATTATTTTAGGAACTCCTACCTGGATTATCTCAGGAGCTACTTGCAAAGAAGGCAAATACTCTTGCTGAAGATACTGAATGCACTCAGGACCCTAAAGAAAAGCAGTACACATTTTGTTCATGCAATTTTTTACAGATAGAAAAATCATAGCCCTATACTGTATGGTGGTCTACATCACCATTTCACTGAAAACATGCTTTTCAAATGTTTATGTTATTCTCAGCTGTTAGCAAATAAAAAGATTTTGCAATCTTGGCATTAAAGGTTCTACTGCAATTTGGTATCTTTTGTTACACAAAAGAAAAATGCACTAAAAATTGCACTGAAGTAAGAATTGCAATAGAGCCAAACAGTTTGTTACATGTCAACTGTAAGAGATAGTTAATTATGGAGGCAACTCTAATTTCACCATTTGACATTTGGAAGAAATAAAATAACTGGGTTTTAGCATCTGCCTACTACTTTACCATACTACTCCCATTGCTAAATTCAGTAGCCAAGAGAAGATGAACACAGTACTTTTCTCTTGTAACATTGACTATGTAATCTGCAGTGAACAAAGCAATAATAAATTGGAATCTCCAAACCTTTGATCAAAAACATTTCAATGAACACTTCAGTTTATGTTTTCTTTACCTATATTTATCAGATAACTTTCAGCACTTTACTAATTCATGTAAGTTACCCTGGAACTACAACAGCAACAAAGTGAGCAGATTTTTCTCCTTAAGGAAGAATCAGTATTTTGCATTAATTTATCAAAAGGTAGAACTACTGGATCCTGCATCCATGCACAGCATTACGATCATCTTGTTATTTGAAAATAACACTACAGTAGGACTTCATCATAGTAAGTATCTAACTTTTGGAAATTGATAAAACCACTAGAAAGAAACCTGTGACAGTTATTCCCTATGAAGTATGATGAAGCTTACCCTTTTGAGATGAATTGTTTTTAACGTCACTGCACATTCTGATAACGCCTGAAATGTAATACAGAGCATTAGACTGTTGCATTGGTCTACTGGTTCACTATTCAAAGCTAAAGAACCTAATGAGACCCAAAACAAGGGCAAGTTTATGCCATTATCCTTTCATTTTCCCCTCACACAATGCCAAGTCTTGACCTTCCAGGTTTTGTTCCACGCTAATCAGAAAAACTTCTGCACAGCTGAATCCAAAATGAACTAGAGAACAGCCAACTCTGTGTATTCGCTTTCAATGAACATCAGTTAATAAGTAATGCGTGTCAATGTTAAATTCTTAGATCTCCAATTGATTTTGAGCCTAGGTAAACTAGAGGATACACTACCACAATATTCAATAATTAATCATACAGATAACCTAAATGTAAAAAAATCCCGCAAAACCTAAGGGAATTTATTTCTGAGATGACAGTCCTTAATCCTCCATGGCTATTGTTGGTTTGTTAGCTTCAATCTGCCCCACAGGACTGAATGCAAAAAAATCATCCATCATACACACCAGCACTGTCTGGGCATCTGCTAAGTCAAATGTTTGCTTCAAAGGTGCTAAGAAACATGCAGGAACAATGTGCTTGTAGACAAAGTCCGCAAAACCTACTGGTCCATCTTTACCTCCTAAAAAGAAAAAAAATATTTCAAGTTCTATTATTGCTTCATGGGTAGTAGCAGATGGAAAGGAATTCTGGAAAGGCATTCTTACCCCAGAGCTCCACCAACTTAGAAAGAATAATAAAACAAGTCTTCTGTGCAATAGGATCTGGGTAATCCACCGCTCCTTGAATGACAGTGAACAACACACGTTCCACATTCTCTGCACCTTAAACACATTAAAATTAACTTGTCACTTCCAACTGCAGTCTAAAATGTTTTGGTACTCATACAGTATTTTTTATAAATACTGACCTGGAAGACATGCTTCAACTTCAAAATAGCTCTTTTTTGCACAAATCTCAAATATTTTTGGGAAGTTTCCCCTACGATGCAAGACAACTCTTATTTAGGTTAATTTTTTTTTTCAAGTTTGGAGATTTAAATTGCTCTTCCGGCCTTTAACACACACAAAGGTGAGGGCAGTACTTTGACCTGTTTACAAATACAAATCTTGTACTTCCTACCTAACTTGGAAGTGTTAATTAAAACTCAGCAGCACTGAAGTAGTTAGCTTATCTTGCAACATATGACAAGATATTTTTCACACATTTAAAATTTCTGTGCTGCATCTATGCTTATTTGTTTGATCCCTTTAAAATTTCTTGGCCCATCCCAACTACCAAGTTCCTCTTTCAAGAAAGCTCTTAATGCTATTTATTCCTTTCCCAGCAGTATTACCACCATTTTAGGACAGGGGAAAGGAATTCTGAGCTTCACTTACCAGATGAGTCACTTTAAACTTTCTGAAGTCCCTATCCATTTTCATGGAATTTAAATAGAAAGAATCACTTAAAGTATCAAGCAACTAGATGTCTGGCTTCAAATTCCCACTGTGAAAAATAACTAATTTGCATCTGGCCAGTAAAGGTGAGGAAAAGCTGGTAACTACATATATACTAAGTCACATGATGCCTTCTGCCATAGACTACAAGATCAGGCAACAGTAATAAAAGTTTACAGAATTTACTGATGTGTCCTTCCAAAAACAGACAGAATGAATAGTGGCAGCTGTGAGTGGTCTTGCCCAGCAGTACCAATGCTATACATTGGTATGTATTGTATGATCTCCAATTCACCAGATAAGTACAATGATACATGAAGAGTGGATACACTGTTCTTGTCCTAACAGGCACAGTGATCACATTAAGCTGATAAGATCAATAGGAAGAATATGCCTATTATAAGTGGATTTCAGAACCCCAAATTATCAAAACAGGTAATTTAAATCAGTACTGAACACAGTATTTCCATTAATCCATTCTACTGTAAGATAGTTAATTGCACTTGCCAGGAACTGGGCTAATTATTTACTTAGATAAAACGTAGGTGAGAATAACCATAGTACTATCCTTTGAGAAACTGTATTCCTTACCTTGATTAGCTATGACTTCACTCATTCCACTGCCAGTTACTGTCTGCAGAAAAGCAAAGTAACTCCTCCGTAACATTTGTTTTTCTAAAGCAGCAGACTGGTCATTTTCTTCTGCTGGAAGGAGCAACACCTCAAAAATAGCATGAAGTAGTGGCATAAACATCTGTTGCAGAAAAGGTGAAACCTGTGTCTGTGAAGATCAGAAGAGGCTGTCAGCTCAAAAAGAGAAGTTGAACATTAAGAAGTTAAAACTTAAAGGCTTGTTAGAATTCTCAGCTTGGATCCACTTCAATGTCAGTAATTTCATATAATTACTTACAACACAGCAAGTTGCATCAGGATCACCGTGAACATTACTGCACCTTGACTTAGACACCACCTATTTTAAGCCTTTTGCACAAAAATAACTAGTCTTGTCTAGCCTCATTTTGTGTAGAAAAAGGTTTTTCAGGATTTTTCATCCTTCTGTTCAGACAGACAATTTCAAATTTCCTAAAATACCATCTCTATGACATTAAAACTGGCAACAGGCCAGCTTTTATAAAACTTTTCTTTAAGGATTACTAAAGTTTTCCTACTGACATTACAGAATAAACTTGTCACAACACTTTTAGTGAGAAATATATGTAAGGGCACTAAATTATGAATTGAAAAACTGAAGGCACGCACTATTCAGTCACATCAGAATTCCACAAAGAGGCAACTCATATGTTAATTTCTTAATGCTTGAGCAAGATTTTATCTTTTATCTTCTCTTTACTATGCCTATAAAGTATTCAAGGTGAGACTATAGAAGCTAGGACCTTTATTTTACCATGTAATAATAAAAATAGTACTGTATCATACAAACTTAAAACATTACACCTGGACACGGTATTTGTCCCACCTTGCTCCTGTAACTTTTTTTCTTTTATCTTCCTCATCTTTCACAGACTATTTTAAATTATCTGCTGTTATCCTCTATATAAATCTATATTTCTCCTTATACACATATTTGATATTTCTGTATCTCTATCTTCTGGAAATCTCATTATAAAAGATGAGAATTCACTTCAAAGCTTGTGTACTTGTAAGCTAATTTGTAACATCAGCTTAAAACTTCAGTGGAGAGCATGAAGTTAATTGTGTCAAGAAAAATTTGTGATGCAAATAGTATTTTTAAATATCAAATACAAAAAATTTAACACAATATAAACATTTAAGACTAATCAAAGAAAAAAATCAGTCATTTAATCACTGAGTCCAGCAACATATGACTGTGACCAAAAACAATGTTTCCCAATAGCAGCCTTCAAAATACACTTACTAATTTTTAGGGAGGGTTCTGACAAACAACTGTTTTTCTGGAACAAGAAACGAAGATCTCTCAGCAACATTTTGACCCTGAAAAGCTTATGCACTATCATACCTTAAACTTAGCTGTTATTTGGTTTATAAGAGGAATGAATTCTTGAAGATCTTTTGCTTCACAATCTTTAAGCATGTGTTCAGAGGCAGAAGGAATGAACGGAAGAACTTCTTCCTCTAGGCAAATAATCATGCGGTGAAGGAAAGTGCGGACACCACTTCTCAGAACTTCCTTTTGTAATGGACAACTGAGAGCTGGCAGAAATGTTTGTAAGCAGTCCAGATAGACCTCTGAGCATCCACACTGTTTTACAGTTTGTTTATTGCTGAAAGCCTTGCTGGTTCGGCTGTAAAAGCACACATCAAGTTTTACATAAATTCACATTCCAGTACAATCAAGAAGCAGTAACACTGAGAACAAATGCTTTCCAACCCAGGCACTAAACTACAATACTCCATTTCATGAAATAGGAGCTAGACAGTGGAAGTAATTAACAGAATATTTTCACATGAAGTAGCATCCCCTTGGCAGTTTCTGAGAATTAAATTCTAACAATTTACCAACAACATATGATTAGATTAGCTCCATAGAATTCTTTGAGCAAAGAAATAGATGCTGATTCATTATGAACTTGCTCAATATTCTCTGTATATACATATACAAAACAGACTCTTCTAAGGGAACATATTTTCTCAGCTACCACAAGAAATTCCACAACCACTGATGATTTTTTAGGTCAATAAAGTAGAAAACTCAGTCCCTCCTCCCACTAAATCCTTTCTATTTCCCTTTTACTCAAACCAGAAACATACAGTGTGTTACTGTGCTGTACCTACCTAGCAAATCCAACAGCATGATTGAGGCAGTCAGCCAGTGCCATCTGTCTGTCCTCGTCTTGTGCCATTATCAGTTTTTCTAACAATACTTTGAACTTCTCCATCAGTGGAGTCAACAAATTCCTCATCAGAACTTGTTTTCTTTCTGCAGAGTATTCGCTGTTAACTATTAACACGCCAGCTGTTTCATAAATGAAAAGTTGATCATCACTGCTTAACAGTGCCTGGTAGCCATTTTCCTAAAATGGAAGATAACGGGCATAATTCATTAAGTGTCCTCTATCAAGGCTGACTTCTCAAAGTTTATAGCCTTCTATATATACATCCATCTCTACCCTATACTCCCAGAAACCCACATAAGCAAGATTATTACAATTAGGTACAAAAGTAAGGTGAGCAAATGATCTCACACCAAAAAAAAGCAGCATAATTATTTGTGCTTAAATGTCTGCATACTAAGCTTACAATTCAGCAAGTACTCAGGCACACTGAATAAGTGCAAGCCTCACTCATTACAAAAACCTACTGCAAATACTCACAGGAGGAGAAAGTTCCATCAGGTCTTGTATTCTGTTCAGAACATCTTCAATAAAGGGATTCATTTGCTTACTGAAGTAAAACACAAGTATATAACACTATTTAGAAGCACATTCATTTTTACAGGTTTCAAGATACTATATGTAAGCAGTGAAGTTAGATGCTAAACTGCCTTCTCTATATAGCAATCCCCTTTAAATATCAAAGCACTGCTGCAAAAAAATCCAGCTTATGGGTATGATGCTAGTGGTAGGCCAAAAAAATACATGGCATAGTGGGAAATAACCATTTCTTTCTTTCCCTCATTTTTTAAAAATATGCATAATTTCAGTGAAGTATTTTGAACAGTTGAAAAAATAAAAGCATGCTGATCTCTGAGAGCTTCTTCTGCCTCTAAATGAAATACATGCCTGTGAAATAAGACCAACAGGACAGGACTGTTCAAAGGACTCATACACTGAGTAAACTTCATCAGTCTAAATTCCAAAACAATTCAAAATTTAGTTAGGGATAGGGAAGAGTTACTCTTGAAAGTCTCTAGATCCACTCACTCAGCTCTGCTTACTGAGAAGAAGTAGAAAAGGCATTTATGTTGTTGATCAGCTTGAATGCCTGATCAAAATAAACTAGGCACAAGTATTCCACTTCTTTGTTCTGTGACAAATATTTCCACTTAGTAGTACACAGCAGAACAATGTTGCTAGAGCACTGCTTTGGTATATTACTTCACTGCAGTCCATCTGCAGCCCAGCCTGTTCCAATGACAACTGGGGCATACAGAATGTATGTATGTAGTATGTTGTATGTAGTAAATCCAGTGCCATTTGGCTACATTTATTTACTCACTTAAGAGACTTGACAAATCTGGAAAAGAGGTAAGCTGTTCGACTCCGTACTTTGGGACTTGTATGACGAAGACCACGGTGATCTAAAAATGCCATCTGCAATCAATAAAGCATCTCAGTCTTACAGTGTCTAAACAAAGCAGGGGGGGGAATCTAATCAGCCAACAGGTTAAGAAACCCATCTTCCTTACGGACCTTCAGATAATAGGAAAATTTCTTAAGTCTAAAGAACTTAACTAGTCTCACCTAGTTAAAAATGTAAATGAGATGAAACTTACTAGTACAGTTGGAATGTGCTGAGGTTCAACAGCAAAGAATTTTTCATATCTAACCACTGTCTCAAAAAATTCCAGAGTCACTGATGTGTGTTGATAGGCACTAACACCAGAAGTCACCAGCTACGAATAAAAGCATTAGCAAGTTAGTATTTTAGCTATATATAAAACCAAACTGCAACGTAAGTGACATGCTGATAATTATGATGAGCCCTTTGAACTGAAACATTCCAGTCTTTAGTTGCACTTTCAAACAGCTCTCAAGACATGCTTACCGTTCTCATCATGTCTTGTAAAGCTGTAGCTTTAGTAACATCACCAGAGAAATGAGCACCATGAGATACAGGAAGAGCCTCAGCCAACATATACAGCAGCCTTATTGCCACTTCTACTTCCATAAATCGTGTAGTCTGCCAGTTCCTAGAGAAAGAATATGAAGATCAAGCTAGTCTTTAGTACTTTATGAAATAATCAGAATTATACCATGTTAATATTTTCTTTTGAGCCTTCTTCAGATGCACAGCATAAAAAGAACAGATTTAAACACTGGAAGGCTCAGGCAGTCATTCAAGATACTTCTGAGAGACTTTATCCTCTAAAATACCACCTTCTCATCAGATCACCACCAACTTTCTTTTGCCAGTTTCCTCTTGAAAGCTACGGATTTCTATTGGGCTTATTTAGATACAAACGCACCTACTTATGACATGAGGACAAGCCATTCAGCTTCACGTAAGAAGAGACTCAGTTAAGGTATAAGGTAGCCACAAACAATACTGGATTTCTATTTGTATACACAAAACTCTCCTCCTAGCTAGGAAACTAGTAATGTTTCTTTATTTGTGTGCAGTTTCCAGGATTAGATCTACTTTTTTTCTTTTTTTTACAAAAAATACTTCACTTAGATTTTTTTTTTCTCCCCATCCAGCCTTGTTTTTCTGATAAAAGTAATACATAATATTTACAGCTCAAGGATACTCTTATGAGATGTGGCAAAGTGAACACTTCTCCAAACAGCTGGTGCTGTGTAGGTAAGTGACAAAGATCAAGAAACATCTCTAGGAAAGAAAAGCTGCCATTTAAGGTTACAAAAAGAAAGGTTTTTCTTTCTAAAGAGCTGAGTAACAGATGACACGAAGCCGTATTTATCATTAAGTTGTAATGAGTTCATTCTGTCAAGTGACTTCACCTTGCTGCATAACACACTTCACTTCAGACTGATGGTTTACAGAAGGAAAATAAAAAGCAACCCCCAAAAAGGCATCATACAAATCAAGTTATAAACCCCAACTTACTGAAGTGTAGTGTTAAAAACTCTGCGGACAGATGCCAACAGTAATTCTGGTGAAACCTGAGCAAGTCTGTCCAGCAACAGTTTCAACTGTTTTCTGTACTCCACAAACATTGCTTCATCTTCACCCTACCAAAAAAATCACATCAGTAAAGTCCTTATTTTCATGTTTAAATTCATCCACAACCATTTTAGACAATTACACCTAAAGCATACAAAACCAGTATAGCACACTCAGAATTCAATAATGCTCATCCAGTGATCTTACAACATAACAGCAGGCTCCTTTTATGGCTGGATATAGTATGTTGAGATCCACTGCATTCAGTCCAGAAACATGCTAAAAAGGCTTTCCAAAATGAAAACCAGCCAAAAGTACAAGAAAGAAAATGCTCTTGGCAAAGCCTTATTGACCCAGTTCTTAAAAATTGACTCACTCCTCAAAGACATTCTTTCTTAGCATCTAGCTTAGTTTTAAAATTGGACTGACAACATTTATGATGGACTGGATACAGTTTAAGTTAACCCTTTTAAGACTTTTGCTCCGTCAACTGCCTGGGACAAAGAAAGTCTGTCTCACATATTCAGTCATTAGTGTTGGCTGACAGAGATGTTAAGCATGGAAGGAAAATGAAGTCAAAGACCTTACCCCACCCTTAGCTCATTTTTGCAGAGGTTTGACCATTTCCAGTAGCTCAAGCAGCATTTCTTTTGAGAGTTTCATCACACAGTATTTCTCAAGTATATTTGCAAGACAGAAGAGACATGCAGAAACATGCAAATCTGCACTGAACAAGCCATCTCAACAGCTATGTTTAGTTATCAGCACAGCTGTATTTGTCTTGGAATTGCTCTGTACAAGCACAGCCACGAATATTGTAAACTCAGTCAGCTTGGATATACCATTACTATGTTGTTTTGTCCTATGCAGACATGCCTAAAAGCTTTCCATATAGGAAAAAACCTCAGCATATGGACCCTTGCTTCCTACCTTTAAATCTTTAGTCTATGAAAAATACATATTTTAAGTGTGAGCAACTTTTACGACATAGTATTAAGTTGCATGTGTCTGTTTATTCCTACAATACAATACCTCATTTTCAAAATTATATTCTTCATCATATGTCAACTTCTTCATAACAGCCAACATGATTGCCTAGGATAAAA
>WBNO01004924.1:0-11774 GCA_013400575.1 Peucedramus taeniatus | reverse complement strand
AAGTCAAGCCTCTAATTCAGTGACAAAGAACAAGAATAGCACACATCTACTGCCTGCTCAGTAAAAACACCTCTGACAACAGAAGTAGTTAAAAACACTGCTTATGACTGCTGGCATTTTAGAGAAAATGTGCAAATTCTTCTTCTGATCTCAGGCATATTATGCTACATAATCCCCATTATAATATTTAATTATGAATTATCATTATAATTCCCACAAAGAGTTTACACTCAATTACATTCCATTTGTAAGAAGGCACACGTTTCAGATAACTTGTAAAAAAAAAAAAGCTTTCCCCCAAAACAAATACCCTTTTCCCAGAGCCTTGTTTTACATAAATTTTAGATCAACAGATCATAATAAAAAATTGACATTTTAATTGAAAGCCACAACCAGCTTTTAAATCCAATTATACTTTAATAAAGGAATAATTGGATGCAATTCATAAAGTCAGTCTTAATTGTATTTCATGAACAGAACTTCTATTCACAATCACTATCTTAGAGACTATCCCCGTAACACTTCTCTTAGTTGAAGATTGTGCCCACAATAAATAACTGTATCTATGAAATTAAAATGAAAACAGGTATTGCAAAATTTCAATGAAAAAATTACACTGTTACAAATAAAATACACTTAAACAGAATGCCAAGACTATTGCTTGTGTGTGGACTTAAAAATCTTTTCCAGGTTCTCATTTACTCCCTAGATTCTGAAAAGTCAGAACCTTCATTTAAGTTAATTATATGGGGAAAGTTGTGCCAGCCACTTTAGTATCACATGACAGATTAGATGTAAAAATTATGCTTTTTGGGATAGCTATTGAATTGCAAAGCTGAGCATAAATTCACTCCTATTGTAAGGCAGAAAAGAAATGGAGTGGATTTACTTCCAGCAACTCAACAGTACCTTTAAATATGACTGAAATCATCCCATCTTCCCTTCAAATATCAACTCCTTGCTAGCCACACACAAAAATGTGCCTGTCCCTGAACACATGGCAGATATTGGGGTTTACTTTATTTGTCTTCTGTTTGGGGGAAAAGCTCTCTTTTCCTAGATCATATTTTGAGTAATGACTGAGTAAATCCCTCACTAGTGCCACATAACAGCATTCAGCACTTTTGTTCCACTGAGCAGCTGCATGTCTGGAGGACTTTGGTCTTTGTTAAAGACATACTGCCACATTCCAGTTCCAGATTTTAAAAATCTGTTCCCAATCATGTTTGCTTTTATCTACATATCCCACTGACCCATATAATCTTTACTTGTGTGCTGTGTATGAACAGTACACAAGAACAGGAGCAGATCTTCTGTCCAGTTCTAAGAACTTTAATTTGTGCCAAGAACAACCTTCCAGTATGAAAGTGGATAGTCCTTCATGCCTCAGGGGAACAGAAAAAGAATATTCTCTAAGCTGTGACAAAATACTATGACATGGTTTTTCTTTTAATCTCTAAATTGTATTTCAGCTGCAAACACTGTAACACAATTTGAGAAGTTTAGTAGGATTTACTAACAAAACCAAAGAAACCCAACAACCACAACTGCACAACCACAAACAGGGTCTGTGGTTTGATCTGGGACCAAGTGCATGACCCTCCCTTTTCCTATTTTTTCACTACCTGAGACAGAATTAACAGAAACAAAACAAGGTTTAGAGTCAAAGCTTTTTATATTTTATCAGCCACTTCTAATACATTTTGGACTATCATTGCACACATTTAACTCCAGTTTAACAGTTTTAACTACTTTCTAGTGAGTGACAGCTAAAAGCTACATTTATCATGTAAAAAATTTAGATTATTCTGCTTGTATTTCAGAATGGTGGGGAGAATAACATGTAGAAAATAAAGGGTAAGATTATAGAGCTGTTTATATTTATTTTATTTGTTGTTGGTTTTGCTTATTGCTTTTTTGTTTTGACAAACTTCCTGTGCAGTGCTTAAATTCAATTTAATCTGTTTTTAAGGCAGCTATGATGTAGCACTTTCTTTACAACTTTTTAAAGAAGGAGCCTGAAGAAGTGTTTAAAATAAAGCTGTAAAAAGCATAGAGTATGTAAAGACCACTTAGGTAAGCACAGTGTAACTGTATTGGTCAGCTGATGCCCCTACAAATGGAATTTCAGCCTGATTTTGACCCAGCAGGGATTTATCCAACAATGTGTACCACTTGGGGTAGAGAAACAAAGCCAATAACCATATTTGAATGATCCAGAATTTGTCAACTAAACCAGTTGCTAACAGAGCTTTGATGTTTCAGAATTGATTTGTCTTTTATTGGATCCATTCTGCACTTTCAGAGAACATCATTTAAAATTCATCAGTCTCTGCTTTCAGCACCACCAGCATCAGCACCACTCCTACCAATTCCAAAGTTTCATCCCAAACTGAAGCCCTTTGCTGCCCTTCACCCACAGTTAAGGCTGCAGGTGGCCCTGTTTACATTCCTCTATTTTGCCATGCTCTACAATTCTCTTCACTCTCAGCCTCCTTTAAACTAAAATGGTTTATTTATTTTATTTTAGGGTTGTACATCTTTCCCTATGTCCAAGTCCCATTTGTTTTTGAAGGAGCACTACAGTTCATAATCTGCAGTGGTGAAGGGACGACTAACCCACCTGACTCCAAACCAGAATGAGAAGCAGCTGATTTTTTTCATGTAAAGTAAGTCTGATCTAGGTACATGGAGTTACTAACAGATTCTTTTGTTCCAAATACAGCAGAGACTTCTACTCAGATGGAATTGGACAATGTTCCATTTTCTAAGTATTCATGAACACTGATTAGAGTTCCCAAAGGCATATATATCCTCCTTATCATCATAAAGGCAGAATTTCAGCTCCTCTGCACTATATCCCTTCCCTATCCCCATTTCAGCTACTTAACTCACATAAAAATCACATTTAACCTGACATACTTAGTTTCTAGCAATAGAAGCTGTGAGAAAAACTACAATCCAGAATTTAGTAACAGAGGTGGCTGTGAATGGGCTTGCCCTTTGAGCACAGCCTGGCAGGCAGGAAGCAATTATGTGAAACTGGTAATTAAGAAAGAAAGGAAAAAAAAAATAAAAAAGAGTAGCAGGCCTGGATATTGACAGCTATACAACTATTTTAATCCATTAAGTTAAGCAGCAGCTTATTTCTTACATTTGAGTGGTGTGTCAAAATTTATCTGCTCCCAGCAAAATTAGCAAAGGAAGCTCTCAGGAGCTGAACTTACCTCTGTAATAGAAGAGACACAGATCTGAGAGCACAAACCAACGCTTCTTCCACAGCTTCATTCCAGTGCTGTCCTGCAGGAATCACAGGGATCAGGTCAGAAGACACACACTGGGGACAGCTCTGGCTCCCAGCACAAACCAGGCACTGCACAGCTGTTGGAACCTTGGCTGCTGAGAATTTCAGACTTTCTGTGCTGACAGGCACTGATCCCCAAGAGAGCACTGCATTTGACCTGAAGATGTGGAGAAGGCTTCCAAAATTGAATGACAGAACTGGGATTATATGTGTAGTTTAAAGAGAAGTGTGTAATATCATATGGTGGAAAACTTAAGAGTTTAAGGTTTTAGAATGTAGTAATATATATAAAGCAAGATGGAGGTTTTAGGGCAGAGACTGGTCCTTCCTCTTCACCTCCTTCTCCATGGGTTTGGGTGATTTTGTGTAATTGGATAGAAAAGCCCACACTGCAGGCCAGGGTGGTTGGTTATTGGGTTAAAAGTAAAAATAATTTAGNTTGGACAGCTTATCCTCAAAAAGCCTTGTAGAGAGAAAGATGGGCTCCATTTTTAGTTTGTTAAAGTGCTGTAGAACTCATGGTTTGTGAGACTGTAACATAGATAAGAACTAATAAACATCTGAGTTCCAACAAGAAATGCCATCTCACACATTTAATCCCAAACCTGGCAAAAAGAAGATTAAAAACTCAACACACAACTGTGCTGTGTGTGCTGCAAGCTCATTTTCTTGGCTGTTTTAAGTATTTGACTTTTCATCCTGAGCTGTCACTGCAAACAAAGGCTGTGACCCAGGAATCCCGAGGTGAACAGGGAATCATGGAATTGTTGAGGTTGGAAAAGGCCATTCAGCTCATCCAGCCCAGCTGCTACCCAGCACTGCCACCACCAAACCATGTCCCCAAGTGCCACATGAACACACCTAATTACACCTTCAGGGCTGGTGACCCAACCACTTCCCTGGGCAGCCAGCTCCAATGCTTGACAGCCCTTCTGGTGAAGATTTTTTTCCCCATATCTAACCTAAAACTTGAGGCTATTTCCTTTTGTCTTGTCACTTGTCACCTGGGAGAAGAGACCAGCCCCCACCTCTCTACAATCTCCTCTTAGGCAGCTGTAGAGAGTAAGGAGGCCCTCTCTGAGCCTCCTTTTCTCTATGCATGCTAGAGCTTAAAATCTACTGTTTAACTAATTAAAAAAAAAAAAAAAAAAAGCTTTTTTCTCTTAAAGAGCAAGGCAACACTTCAGGTACATCCTCCTTTGTTTTCTGAAGAAACTCTCTGTTGAACTTTGTCTTCTATTACCACTCATATATCTTGAGCAAATTTCTTTCCCAAATAAAGTTTATCCCTATAGCAATTTTATTTTATGCTTATAAGCAATTTACACCACAGAACTCAGAATGGAAGACTGCCACCATGACTGCAATGTAAATAAGCCAGAGCACTGCAGCACACACATCCTGGTACAATCAGATTTAATAAATATGTTAATCTGTTCCAAGAAGAAAAATATGTGTGAATTAGCAATATTCTTGTAGTAAAAAAGGTTTGTGACAATGAAGAAGAGGGATTCTCTAATGAAAAACTGTGGGGTTTATGGTTTGTTTTTGGGGTAGTTCCCCAGCCCAAGAAAAGTCAGGATAATTTTAAGCCTCGTATTTCAAGCTCTGCTCTTTTTGGGGTGAGGGAAATGAGCTGAAAGAAGAAAGGATAAACCAAGCATTAACTGGGAAACATTATGCAGAAGAAGTATGCTCACTGTAAATATCTTCCAAAAAAGGTGTTGGCTCTGGATTTGAAAATTAGCAGAAAAATGACAGAAGAAGATCATTACATGTACTGAGACAGCACACCCTGAATTAAACAAAAATTGCCACTCTCTGTGATTACAGAAATGTTATTTTACTATCAGAAAGAAACCTGCACAAGCTTTCACTGTACATTTTTGAAGACCATATCTATTGATAAAATTGACTAAATTGGCTCTCAATGACTACTCCAACTTGGAAATACACAGCAGCACCTTTCCTTACCAACACCAATCAAACATCACAGCATTTAAATGGTTTACCCCATAAACCACCTCCAACCCTGAGGTGGGTTAAAGATGGTTGAAGTGCCAGCCCCAGGGAGTGGGGGCAGTGCCTCGTGGTGTGGCCCAGGAGTCGACACCATGGCCAAGACAATTTAACAACTTCATAAATGAGCTGCACACAGAGCTGACCTTGAGCAAGTCTGCACATCATTAGAGTTATGAGGAGTGCCTCATTCTCCAGATGGTTGTGCTCTCATCCAGAGGGACTAGACAGCCTGGGAAACTGAGCAGAGAAGGATCTCTTGAAGTTCAACAGAGGGAAATGCTCAGTCCTCCATCTGGAGAGGAATAACCTCCTGCACCAACATGAGCCAGGAATGCACCCTTGCAGCAAAGGAGGGTAGCAGCATCCCAGACTGCATCAGCAGTGCTGCCAACAGCAGGAGAAGGACATCCTTTCTCTCTGCTCAGTCCCACAGAGCTCTGGCTGCAGTGCTGCTCCTACACAGGGCTCACTGGTACAAGAGAAACGTGAACACACTGGAGGGAACCCAGCAAAGGGCCATGGAGATGACTGAGAGACTGAAGCATCTTCAGTGAGAGAGCTGGGACTGTTCAGGTGGGGAGAGAGCAGCTTAGGAGGCATCTTATCAGTATAAAACATCTGATCAAAGACTGTAAAGAATGTGGAGCCAAACCTTTGCCAAGGACAAGAAAAGAAACAGTGGGCACAAATTAAGAAGCACGAAATTCTACCTCAGCAGAGGTAAAACTTTTTATGGTCAAATACTGTCACAAGTTGCCAGAGAGGTTGTGGTGAAGTCTTCATCTGTGAGGATGTTCAAAGCCCAGCTGGACAAAGCCCTGCCCAAGACTCTCAAGCACATGGTGTGATTCTGGGAGTGTCCTGTGCAGGGCCAGGACTTGGACTCGATGATTCTGAGGAGTCCCTTCCAGTTCAGCATATTCCATGATTCTTTGACCCTGCTCTAGCTGAGCCTGGCTGATTGTGTTAGATTATCACGAGGTCCCTCCAACCAAGACAACTGTGGGATTCTGTGCCCCAGAAAACAGAAACAAAATCACCCTTGTGAGAATTTTTCACTCTCAGCATTGAATGAGAGTAGAGGCCACAGGATTGTCTAAACCTGGGAAAATCTTCCACTAAACAGACACTTCTGGATCTTATTATTTGAGCAGTTTTTAAAAACTGACTCATCACCAGCACCCAGGAATCTATGCAGGTCACTCCAGTCTGTGTGAGTAGGCACAGTAAATGACAATGTAGATCAAAATTACACACACACATTTGTTTCAGCTGAGTTTAAATTACGAGTTCTTAGGGGTTATTGGTGGATTTTAAAAAAAGATTCTTAATATTAATCAGAATAGCAAATCTACAGCAGGCTAGAACACTGTCCCAATACTAAAGAGCACATGCTTCATATTAGTTTACACTCCATCAGAAAACCTAAAATAATCTCTGGTTTTAACATTACTATCTTTGAATAAAGCAAATAGACATACCTATGTGAAATATATGAAGAAATGGCACCACTTAATATTTTTTATTGAAAATACTGCTTTTAGAAAAAAGAAAAAGATACATAGTCTAACAAAAGAAACATAAAAACCCCAATATTCTGGGTCATACACCTTTTGTCCTATCATCTCGACACACCTGAAATTAAATCAGCTATTTACTACCAACATCTGCTCAGATTTTTTTAGAGAGGATCATGAATTTATAAACTACCAATGTTCTTTGTCTGATGTCCTTATTTGCATCAGACTGACATCCAGTAATGAGTTAATTAATTGAAGAGCACAGTTTATAGCTTCATTCTGCTATTGCTATCATTGTATTTTATAGAAATGGTTGTCTTTTGTACCACACACCAGAGGAAAAAAAAAAAAACCAGAAGGGGGTGAGGAGCATCTGAGTACCTGTTTGTAGAGCCAGCCTCGTCTGACAACTGGTGCATTAGGATTTCTCTTTATGGAGTTCGATCTCTTCCCAAAATTATGAACCTTCTTTGAAGATCGTGATGTCTAAATTGAATTGAACATGTTATAGAAACCATGGCATCAATAACTGTACAAAAATCAAAATGCTTTTCTTTTCTGTGAGATCTTTTTCTTATACGTGCTCCTCTGGGGGACTGCAGAACACAAACTCCATTCTTTTTTTAGATAAGTAATTATTGTGATGCTTCTGCTGGTTTCAGCATTTCTTTCTTTTTTTTTCTGCAGAGAATATAAAGATAAATCCCAAGACAAGTACTAAATTATGTTTTGGGGTTTTTTTAAACAAGAAAAAACCCAACCCACTACATATCTGACCTTCTTCTAAGGTAGGCAGAATGCCTACTTAGCTGTAGGAAGACAAGTGAACTCACAGAACTATTACTAATTATGAAAAACTACATCACCTGGGCAAGAAATTCCACTCTTTACTGCTTCCAACACTGACCTAACACATGGAAACTTGTTCTGATTCCAACAAGATATAATTCCCCCTTTCCTAAAATAAACAAATTTTTCAGTATTCTTTCTTTATTCTGTAATCTCTTGGTTGAATATTCATTATTTTACTTGATTGCACTAAAGTCTACTTAGAAACCTTTCCACAGAACTCCAGAGCTCATATAAGCTGTTGCTTATACTTATTACAATTTTGCAATGATCACCTATGATTAAGAGAAATTAGGAAAAATAGGAAAAGTAGGAAAAATAAAGCATTTTAGATTTCATCCTTCTACTTGAATAACCAAAAGGAATTGGAGAAGGCACAAAGAAACCTGCAGTGCTTTGCCAATTCACACTTCATTCTTCTCAGCCTACATTTAGCAAGTTTGCTCTGCAACTATAAGAGCTGAACATTTATTTGTGTTTTAAATCCTGTAAGAATTGGTGCCTCAGACACCATGAGATACAGCAAAGAACACTCCTGTGCAGAAGAAGTCAAGTTCAAGTAAGTTTTTGAAGCTGCATTCAAATCTCTATTTCAAATCCACCCATTTGGATTGAAACAATATAATCCTGTGTTTCAGCTTCCCTGTCTCTGCTACTGGGACTAATCATGAGGTTATGCAAAATTCCTGAAGGAGGAATGTTGAACAACCACTCAGGTTTTGCTGCAAGTGAGGGTCTCAACATCCATCACAGAACTAAGCTGGGTTTTACTCATGCTTCAGAGAGAATCCCACAGTAGCTGAAAAATCATAAACTGGGAACATGATTTAAAATTATGTGCAGCTTTTGTCAATGATGCCCTTACACGAAGAATACAACACTGCTTGGCAAAAAAAAACAAATAAAAAAATCCATTACAAAAGCTATGTGTGCCTATCTAGAGTCTATAACACAAAATACATTTTATATTTCTTTTTTGCAAGAATCATGAGGGAATGTAAAAACAATCAGAGTGCTTTTAATTTCCCTTGGACATACAGAAATTTGACTCAGTTCAGAAAAGCAAGACAGAGTAAGCAACTGAAAACCTAATTAAGAATAAAAGTAAAAAACTTTCACATTTTCTTCTGAACATTTCTATCAGTGCAAAATGAACAAATATTTCAAAGAAGTCAAGAGAATTATGATAGCCAGCTGTGAAAAAGGAATACATTACAAAGAACATATAAAAATCCAGTTATAAAGTGAACTACATCTCCCTCTGTTAACCTGTATGACTGCTGTATTGGCATATCACACAAAAGCTGTGCTAACACTTTGATCAGAAATAATTTATAACACTCACACCTACTCTAATATTAGGTATTAAAGGTTCAAAGCCCCTCAAGAGTGCTCCAGAATTCCTATACTTGTAAAAAATAGCTAATGCATTGAGGATGCTTCTGAAGGTAACCAAGCACTTATGTCAAGTCTAACAAATTCAGATCATTTAGACAGCTAAGGTAGGTCTGATGAAAACCCATATTGACTCCAATTTCACTGAGCTAACAGCAGAGTTTTAATGGGTTACATCCTGCCAACTGTGAATACAAACTTTCTTCAATTAAATGCAGCATCACAAGTGCTTTCTAATTTTAGTTAATACAGAGAATGCTTTAGATGACTTGTAATCAGTTTGCCACATGCTGCATAAAGAGAATAACTTCACAACAAACTCTGGACCTTAAGACAATGAGTATTTTGGGATACTGAAACACTGTAGGTGAGTATATAAACTAATTATGAGTTCTCAGACTTTAGATCACCTCCTCCTCTTGTTATGCCTGGGATCCCTGGCCATCCCATGGTCTCTCATATGTAGCTAATTATCTCAAACTGTGACAGGAAAAAAAAAAAAAAAGAAAAAAACCTGAAGGGTTCAAGTAGTTTTTACCCCACAGCACAAAAAAAAAAAGAAAAAAAAATTCAGGACATATTGCCCAGCTCCAGCTTCTGGAGAAGGCAAAAAGAGAGGATAGTGAAGGGATGATCCAACCACAAATCACTTGCTGGAAGGTGCAGAAGGTAACAGAGCAGGCAGAGTCACACCTGGTACCATCTGATCCATTCTAAGGATCCAGCAATTCAGATGCCTCCAAAATCAGATCCTCTGGGAAGAACTCTGCAAAATCCAGTACTGAGAAAGAAGCCAGGACATCCAGCCAGTGATGTTCACTGTTTTCCAAAAGTGGAAAAACAAACACCCAGCAGGGTTTTGAATGCTGGACAACAGACCAGGCAGCATCTGGGGCTGCACATTTCATCATCCTGCAAGTGGCTTTTCTCTCTGCTTAGCTGGTAGAAAAACACAGGGTTTATGTGAAGCTTCTGTCCCAGTTTCAGAACTAGAACAAAAGTCATTAATTAACATTACATTTATTGCATGCGAATTTGAAAAACATAGCTTGAGAACCTTGCTAATAAGGAAATTTTCTGCATGTAAACTCTGAGTACAAATCTGTATCTTTGCTACTTTCAACTTTTGTTTAAAAATATGTTTCCAGTCTTCAAGGCTTACATTATCTTCCAAACCACAAAACAACAGGATGCTATCTTCTGGATTTTGTAGGCAATTTTGGTGACTTCCAATGCTGCAGTTTTCCATGACCTGAGTGGGTTTCTGCCTCAGCATTTTAGCTTGGACCAGGAGGTTGCTTTTGAAGCAAATCTCCCCATCATTCACTCTTAGTGTGCTTTGGTTTGCATAATAAAGCAAAGTGGATTTCATTTAGGCAGGACTAAAATATGAGATGCACAAAGAGCACTGCTGGGCTGGTCTGAATATAAACCATGAAAACACAGTGCAGACATCCAGCTCTGAGCATCAGTAATGCCCTCCACACCCCTCCTGTTCACTGAGCTGTTTGCTAATTCATTTTAATAATAAAAAATAACAAGAATAACAACAATAGTAATAGTAATAGTAATAGTAACAGTAATAATAATAATAATAATAATAATAATAATAATAATAATAATAATAATAATAATTTCTGTTAATCAGAAATTCCCAGCTCCCCTGGATCCTGAGCAGATCTGCATGGCTACACCTACACTAGCCATTCAAAGCTGGACTGAAATAAAATATCTATCTACAAATTGATGAATATTTATGAGCATTGGGAAACATCCCAGCTGTCATGGAGTCACCAGGAGCTCCTCAGCAGCTGTCCTGGGCTGACACTCCACACCCTTTTCTGTGAGAAAAGTGTTCACTTTATTCTGCTGATAATCAGGACAGCAAGGAAGAGCAGCAGATCTGAACTGTGGAGGGTGACTGGTGATGTGACTGACTTTACACATTAAAAAGCAATTTATGACACATAATCCTGTTTGTCTATGTAGTGATTTTAACAGCAGGGAGAAAAATAAGATTAAAAAAAAGACAACTACAAAAACAATTCCTTAATTCTACAGAGAGATGAAAATAAATACTTCTGCAGCAATCTGAAGCCTGTGGGTTTTCACAGCCAGGGGTCTGTGCTAGTGCCTTCATGTCTGGAAATACATTCAAGCTAACAGGAAATAAGCAGCACTTAACAGAGCTGTAATTTGTTATTTGGCCCTCCTCATGCATACAGTGGGAAAGGAAAATTAGAATTAAGACTTTGACTGGGCAGGAACTGATTTTTGCCTCACTTTATATCAGTCTCTGGTCAGCAACAGCATTAAGACTCCAGAGAGTCTTTCTGACACAAAAGAGAAACTTCTCCAAGTTCTATCAGGGATCAATTAACATGAATGCAAGGAAGAACTTTCTCCTGTACCCCCTAACTGCCTGAAACTTCAGTTGTACCCCAAGCTTTTTCCCATTCCTAATTACATTCCCATATCAGGTGTGGTCATGAGTTATCTCTGAAAACAAAAATCACCTAAAAAAATCAGTTTGGCAACCACACAAAGCATCCTTCTCCTCTGTAATTAACTCTCTGTAACTTCTCTCACCAACATTTTATTCCTGTTTCATTCCTGTACTACCATACACAATACTAATATTATATTAATATAATACTACATATATATGTATTATATATATATAT
>WBNO01004922.1:25387-55079 GCA_013400575.1 Peucedramus taeniatus | reverse complement strand
GAGAATATATTATATATATTATATCACTATATCATTAATGCAAGAATTAACAACTTTTCACATCAGCTGTGATCCTGTGTGATTTCTACAATACAGACTTCAGCTGCCAAAGCATCACATCTGGTGCTACTTGAAACACAGGTTGTACCAGAGACTGTTGTACCAGACGCTCTGCACAGGATCAGCAAAAATAATCTAGAATCTATAAATGACCTTTGCCTACTTAGCACGGCACATAGCAGCTAGAGGCCAGGCATGATGCTCTGGAATACAACAAGTGGTATTAGGTGCCTTTATTTAGGCAAATTAATTGACACTGCTCTTCTTATCACTGCATAGACCAAACTTCTGAAACCAAGATGCACTATTTAAACTTGAAAGCTGCCATATAAGAATGAATAATACACTAGAATTTTTTTTCCAAGCAGCATTGTTGATGTTATTATTTTTGTGTCCCCATGCAAACATAACTGACTCATAAATTCCAACTTTAACAAGTAATTTGGTTTTATTTTTTGAACATGCTGGGTTCAGAGTATTATGTCAATTTCATGTAATTCCATGCTGTTGTATCCTATTTTCCTTTTATTATGAAGTTCAGAAATTAAATAATTCTGTAGCATCTGAATAGATGTAATAAAACTTCACTAACAATATTTAATATTCTGGAAATGTATGGAGGAATTACCATTGTGTCAGAAAAACAACCCAAATTTATTTTAGTCATAGGTTTAAGATGGCTCTCGCTGTCATTTTCAGACCATTCCTCTCCTGAACTCATTTTGTCACAAAAAGAAAACCAACATGGATATGCATCTACAGTCATTATTGAATTGAAATATCTCAGTTGTGAAAATGTCTGCTGATAAAAGCAGAAGCTATTGAAAAGACAGGTAAATTTAATGTGTTTATAGCTTACACTACACTTTCTAAACTTTGGTAAGCAATCAAAATAAAGCAGACAGCCTTTATCTAGGTAGCACAAACTTACCCATTAGGAAGGCAGAAAAGTATTTTGTCCCCTTTAGGACTAGTAAGAAAATTTATGGTAAGTCATCAGCCTGACATATGACAACTGACATATGGTAAACTGCTCAATAATCAAAATTCAGCAAGTAGCCGAAAATTTAATGCAACGGGATTTTATGGAAGTTAAGAAGGCAGATATAAACATACACAGTTTTCATCACCTTATTAAGACTGAAATCCAGAAAAATCTAATTAAGAATATGTTTTGTCTACAAGATCAAACCACTTAGATAAAAGACAAAGTATAAAATAACGATGTTGAATTCCAAATAAAGCACCAAGACACCAATAGCACAGTATTAAGATCAGTGAGAGCAGAGTAATAGTTTCACTGCAATTTCTTTGTGGAATATTTATGGCATGAAAATCCTACACAAAAAAAAAAAAAAATTAAAGTGACAAGGAAAAATCTTTAATTGCATTTAAAATAGGCTAAGAAAACAATTACTGACTCTTTTTGTTAAACAAGGGCATTTCATCCAGATTTATACTTCTGTTGGCAGTATGAAAATACACTAAATCATGTTTCTATATATAGGACATGAGTAGATTTTCTTAAAATTTTGAGTGTTGCTTTTTCAAAGTAAATAAAACTATGAAAAAGAGTGAAAAGTTAAAGAGGTGAGGACAGGAAAAAATACTTGATCTGATTCAATCTAATAATGTAGCATAAATTCAGCACTCTTGCAAATATTCTAATTATTTTATAGAATATTAATAAGAAACATTGGAGAAGATTTGTAGGTATGCGGGACAAAAATGTTTTGATGAACTCTCAGCATGATGAAGATGCTGCTTGAAAATATGAACAGACCAAAAGGATAAGAAAAAAAATAGCTGTTCCTCTAAATATGAATGCTCTCTGATTCCTTGTGTCTTTGCAGAAAGCACTTAAAAATAAGTAGGTGGCTGGCCTGCAGCACAATATGTAGGACAGCTTACTGGGATTCAAAACAGAAAGCTGTCTTTCAAAATAGAACACCAATGCACTCCATTTTTCAAAGAAATTCCAGGAATTTCCAAGAATTGTAGCTTATCATTGGAGCAGTAAATGCTTCCCAGAAAAAATGTTTCAGTACAAAGCAGAACATGCTCAGGAAGGGCAAAGGTAAGAAGACAAGACTGTAGCAGAATTTTGGTCTTTATCTCAATATCTCAGACAGAAAATCTTTAACTTTTGTGTTTATGTGGGTGGGTCAAATATTCTTCTAGCAAAGAAATTATTCTGCCATTTAGTAGGCCAGGATCCTGTGAGATTCGTGTGCTTGTCTTACTTATATCACTTGAAGTTATACAATGGCCTTCTCTAGAAACCTTTTGGGCTAAGAGCAGAGCAACAGAAAAGTTAAGCTTACTCACAGAATTTCTCTGTGGAATATCTGTGGATGCATTGAGAGGCCTCCTGAATGGCTGACATGGGGCTACCAAACATTAATTCACAGGTGTTTCTTTCACAGAAGGAAAAAAGAAATACCTTGACACACTAAAGTAAATATAGAGACTAAAAGAGGTTTGAGAAATTATAAAACAAGTCTGAATGTCACAGGAACAGGAAAAATATAAAAGAATTGGGCATTATGAATAGCATAAAAGTTCTTATATATTAAATTTTTCCATGGTATATGCAAAAACATATTATTTCTTTTACAACTAAACTGACACTGTGACCTTCACTTTCTGAATCATCTCCCAATGATTTCCAGTTATTTTATTTTCTGTCAGCATAACTATGTAGATCCCCATGACTAAAGCTAAATAAAATTTATGTCTTTTGCAATGAAAATATTTCTTAGATTGTTATTCATTTTACTGCCTTGCCTCTTCAAGTTACTTTTTTTGGGTTGTTATTTTAGTTAATATAGTTCTTTGAATTAAATATTTCAAAAAATCAATAACAGCAATGCAACTGTTTTGGACACAGCTTCTGAGGAGGGGAAATTGTTTGAAGTAATACAACCTGTTATCTCTTCTTCTTTTTCGTCTCTTCTAGGTATAAGGTGGACCATATCTAAGATATATATTTCTGTACTGTAACTCAGCCTGAGTAAGAGTTGGATGAAAATATCAGTCATGTGTTCCATTACAAAGGGACATTACTTTTTTTTTTATTTAAAGGGAAGACTTAGAAAGGCTTTGTACGTGTATTTTGATTTCTTGAAATATGAAGAACACTTGAAGATTAGTTTATGATAAGGCTGCTTTGAGTACTTCCAGAAAAAGGGTTCAGACTGAATCATAGTTGACTGTAATGGGTTTATTTAATTCTCAAAGCTACGTATATATACATCAAAATTGGAATTTGAATTGTAATATTTCATTTGCCCCATCATGTCTGCTTTGAATTAAGATGAAAGTTACTTAAATATCTCGATTTCTCAATTAATTATCCTTTTTGTCTATTTGAAGTGGTGTGCATGGGTACAAATTTACGTGCATTTGAAAATATAAATATCATAACTGATAACATCTGTTTGGGAAGGAGGAACAACATCTAATGGGGGTGTTTTTTTACCACTTTGTTGTCCTAAATTATCTTATCAGTATATGTAATTGGAAATTATGTAAAATATTGTTCTATTTCATGACAGGTGCGGGGGGACTTTTTTAATAATTTCTTTTCCTTCCCTAAAGCTGACTTGGAAACAGATAAGCCACTGCCATAATAACTGAGTTTATACTACTTTTTCTCTGTGCAGAAACATGGTTTGTAATGTAAGCAAGACTTAAAAAGTAACAGGATTCCTCATTGCCAATTTGCTAATCTTTATCACAAGTCTTCTGCAACTCAGATCTTGTTCACCTGAGTACTCTGCTGCTTATGTCACAGTATGAGATGGCCAAGGACTGGCTGTAAGTTAAGAAACATTGGCTTTTTTGAAAATCACATAATGGTAACAAACATAATTCTACTGTCGTGGTTCCAGGTCAGCTCATGAGTGGAAAGAGTCCATGTTCCACTGATTACGCTTCACAAAAATATGGGAGACTATGAAGTCATAAAATTTGAAAGCAGTCTGAAATCCCTGAACTCAAAGCTTTTGCCTTAAGTTCTACACTAGCAATAGAGATGCCAGTTATCTGGCTTTCTCTGGATTACAAAAAAAACCCACAACTGCTTTTGCATCTTCTATGGGAACTCTTGCAATATATCAAAATCACCATACTACCCATACCTACTACAAGATAAATCTTATGCAATAAAGTTTAACATATATGATTAAATACTAGAGTCTAGAGAGAAATCTTTATATCTAAATATATTGCAGTTCAGCAACTGTACATGAGGTGGATTTATGATAGCAACTAAAGCCCTTGGACTCATATTTTCTATCTTTTTGGTACTTACAAAAGTGTTCGTAGTATGGCATTAACATAGATAATGTTTTGTTTTCATGGGCGGGATTGATTTCCTTCAAAGGAAAAGTACACGTCATCTTATTTCTTGGTCACTGAGGACCACATGTTGTCAACTTTAATGTCTTTATTTTGTGTGATGATTTTCTTCTCAGGCTTCTATCACTACCATGCTAGAAGAAAGTGTGCCCTTCACTTCCAGTCTTTGTTAATCATTAATATCCATACACAGCTCCTATTTCAGGAACATCCCCAAATCCTCTTTTGCCTGAATAAAAGTTACCAGACTAATAGCATCTCATGAGAACTTAGCAATTCTTTTTTTCATTACCTGGTATGATCCTTCAGTCATTTCCTAGAAGTTGTCTCACTTTCTTATTTAATTTAAGAATATTTATGGAATTACCCTGCCTAAGAGGTATGTAGGAGATGTTTTCTTCTGTTTCAATGTGCAACCTCTTCATTGGAATATATTCTTTTCATATATTTTATATCAGATAGAACTTACTTTTCTGTAGAGAATACTTCTCCACATCATACATACAGACTTTTCAGAAGACAATATATATATATATATATATATCTGCTGTGTTCTGCAGCAGAACAATTGTATTAGGGAGGTGGCTCCTATTTGCCACAGTACCAGCTGTTCCATCCCATAACTCATATTAAAAACTAGCATATTTTGTCATTCTCTCAGACAAATTGTATTTATAAATAAAACTGAAGTCATGCTCCACTTTTACCTTTTAAGTACCCCCAAGAAGTAATTCCTGCTTAACAGAATTCTTCATGTGGTAATATCCCAAAATTATTCTTGCAATGCTTTAATACTCTTTTACATGGGTATTTTTCTATACCTAATGTATTTGATTATGTAGATTTAACACTAGTGATTTTTAATACCAGATCTCACAACTTTAATTATCACGTCTCTAATGACAGATCCATTGACATCTGATCTGTCCATCAGACAATGTTGATGCTTTAATGAAAATCAACACTATCCAGAAAAAAATAACTTTGCCTTTTTCCTGTTTCATACTAAGATAGGACAGCCCTCAAAACAAAGACAAGTTGGGGGATGAAAGGTTTGAGAGTTGCTCTGCAGAGAAGGGTTTGGGGGTGCTGGTGCATGAGACGATGGGCACGAGCTGGAAATGTGCATTTGCAGCACAGGAACCCAAGTGTGTCCTGGGCTCCACCAAAAGCATCGTGGCCAGGAGGGCAAGAGAGGGGATTCTGGCCCTCAATTTTGCTCTGGTGAGATCCTACCTAGAGTGCTGAATCCAGCTCTAGAGTTCCCAGCAGAAAAAATACATGGACCTGCTAGAGCTTGACTAGATGAGGGCCATAAAAATGGTCAGAGAGATGAAACACCCCTGCTATGAAGAAAGGAGGAGAGGAGAGGAGAGGAGAGGAGAGGAGAGGAGAGGAACAATTTGTCCAGATAAGTTGTGGGTGCCCTTATAAATATCCAATATCTATATATCTAAACAGAATTTCTGGTGTACTAATTTATGTCTGATACTTTTCATAGTATGTCTGTGCACCTCCAGAGTTTATAGTATCATTTAAAAACCTCCACAGGAAAAAAAAATTATATTGAAGCATATCCAACTAAATAAATAACTTGTAATCAGACACAATTTCCTCTGAGATATACTGCATCAATTCCTGCTCTTGTTCAACTACGCATAATTAGTGATCAGAAAAAAAAATTCATCGTCTTGATTGCGATAATTTACTCTACTTCTAATTATGTGACTGCAAAATTATAGATAAAATTATCTATTTCAGAGGCTGTGAAAATTTTCTTATTGCATCCTTTTTTCCTTTGATCATTTATTGATATGCCTCTCACAAATTTAGTCAAACAAAGTTAGCTACATGTTGATTTTTGAATTTCTATTTTCATTAATTCTGGTTTTCAGTGTAAAAGTGAATTAAAAGGAAGCAATTTTTTAAAAAATCATCTCCATTACAGGTGACAGCACACAGTCTTAAATTAAATTGCAAGTTCAGGTGAAATGCAAGGAAATCTTAACTAAACAATAAAAAAAGTCTTCTTGCTTACAATGCAATTATGTTCCAAGGTGGCCGTATTGGTCAGTGGTAGACTTAGATGTTCAGAAGAATGTATTTAGAGAAACAGATTCCCTCTTTTCAGATGAGTAGGTGGAATATTCTTATTCCAGTTGTGGGGGGGACTGGCTCTTTAAAAATACTTTTGCTTAGTAGTTTTTTTCTTACAAGAAACTACGACTCCTCCATACTTTGAATCATAGGTTAAATTATTTCTGTATTCATCAACTCAAGCAAATCTCACCAAGTTATGAGCCTTTAAAAATTCTGTTATGCACCTTCTATTCAAATTTTTAACAGTGAGATATGGTTACCACATTCATCTTAACTCCTAACAATTATCATATAGATATTACATAAAAGATACCTTTGGAATAAATCATAAATTGCTTCATAAAGTACACACTTCATGAATTGTGTTGTCATGTTTTAATCACAACAATGTTTCAATTGATTATACAGCCTAAGCCATGCAAAGTTCAGGACTTTTTTCTATAAAAGTTCAGGTTTATTAGGATTTACAGGTTTTGGGTTGCAATTTTAACAACATATTAAACATAGAGTTCACATAGCAGCTGCCAACTCAATAAAATGATATGTCCTGTTGTGTTTTTCTTCTATTTTGTGAACTTTGCAAAAGCATCTTGAAAGTCACTAGCATTTTTTAAAATTTTATTTCACAAGAATACAGCATATCTCACAGTAATTATTTTTTAATGAGAAAAAATACTACACACTTTATAGAGTTATCAAACTGTTGAAATCTTTATATCAAAGCTAAAAAATCAGTTAACTTTTACTTTGTAATCCCCAATAGAAGAACTGGTAACAACGTTAAAATTCCTATTGCTTCCAGAATGATTCTCAAATGCTTACTTTATGATATATTTCAAAATAGACAGTCATTATTTTAAAATCAATAGACTGTTTCAAAATTATACACTGTCCTTAGATTTTTATTTTTTTCACTGAATTGGAAGCTACCAAAGCTTAACTATTTTAAAAGCTTTTAAATTTTGAAAGCTGCTTAACTGTTTTAAAAATAACTGCATATTAATGATTATAATATCACTATGCAGGTCATACTGTTTTTAAGATCAGGCTCTTGTCTGTTCATAAAAGGTTTACCAGGTTCTAACCTTGAAAAGATGAAAGAAAATCTAGTTCAAACCAATAACTCATTAGGGTTTTGTGGATTGTAGCCAAAGTATTTTGAAAATGCTAAAAAAAGCCCCACCAGCATGAAGAAGAAAATGTTGAAAAAAATAAAGGGGTTCACATAGTGACACAGTCCATCCTACTTTGATGGATTTTTCTTTTAGGTGTTCATAGATATTTTTTATAAAGAGCTTGTGTTACATTCACAGTGATATATGTGACATCTTTTTCGTCTTGCAGAATAAAAATATTCTTTCCATTCCTGCTGACCCATTTGAGTACTGCTTTCTCCATAACAACCTTACAAACCATCTTTCTGGGGTCTCCAATTTGATCGTGTAGCTTATGTTTTGAAAAGTGTTACGTTCAATATAATCTGCATAGGCACATTCTTATCCATGTTTCTGGTCCTCAGAAAGGAGTTTTTCAAGTTGACATTTTGTATATATCTTATTAAAATTCTATCATTTTTTCTGGAAGACATGAAGACAACTTCTCAATGACAGGTCTGATAAAGATGTCTTTCCCAATGAGACTGCTCTTGAGTCACTCTTTGGTTACTGGTAGTGTTAGCTTTACAATCATAAAAAATACTTTATTTCAAAAAATGTTTACAACTTGAAGTATTCATTCTTAAGTATTTTCCAAAATATTTATAGCAGCAAGGAACTTGATATACACGAATCAGTTCAACAGTCATGTCTTTCTCTTCAATATGCTTCAATCGCAACTTCAGAACTGGTTGAATTTCTAGAAGTAATGAATTTATTTAGTAATGAATGTATTTATCTTTTACAGAGATAATTTCATAAGCAGAATATTCTTATTTCTTTGACAGGTTTCGTAGATTTCCATAGTTTCTGGGGTTTTTTTCATATGTGTTAAGGTTTTTGTCTTATTTTTAGGCAGAATGTAGCTAATTTTCTCTGCTATATTTTCCTATCCCCCTTCTGTGACCAAATCCCAGGCACTCGTAGCATATAGATTATCATAAAATTGAACTATTAACTGAACAGATTTGTTTACAGGAGTGAGAAAATAACCTGTTTGTTTTAGCTTCTCTTGTGAACTGAGACATGGCATATTTTAGCTCATTTGTCTGTTTTTGTAGAGAAGCACAACTGACGTATTTCAGCTTAAAGGTCTGCTTGCTCTACTGGCAGCCTTTATGTTATGTATGTATCCAGTCTTACAAAAATCTGCCCAATAAATCAAATGCTTACAATAGAGGAAAATAGAAATACTTCTCCATTCTTTGTTCTATTCTTCCATCCATAACATACCGATTGTGGAAGCTGGAAGAGATGAAAGAGAAGGAACCACAAAGAGAGAGCAGGGCCATGTGTTCCCCTAAATCATATCTCTTATAAATACTCTCTGAGACAGAATTTTGGTTTAAACAGACTTAGTATTTTTATTTCTGTGTTCTAATGAACTGTAAGAAAGGATCTAAATAAACACTGCCTTTTGTTCTTGGAGAAAATATGGGGGAAAATTTCCTCTGGCAATTCTTGTGGGAGTATTTATTTATGAAAATGAAGCAGAATTAGAACAGTACTGCTCAAAAGAAATACATCATCAAACCGGCTACTTGAGGTTTTTTTTCCAAAGAAACAAGAATATGTAATACAGAGATACTTTAAATCACCTCAAGAATTTATTTTTCCTATCCTTAATGCTAGTTTGAATAGTAGATAAATACTAATAATTTTTAGTATAAGAGAAAATAACCTGTCCAGAGAGTACACAATACAGTAAGTTTTTTATGTGTCAAGTCAAAACCCCCTACCTCTCCCTTTGACTAATTGATTTTTTTTTCTGAACAAACTCTATAATGCTCACCATTTCTTTTTTTCCAGTAACATTTTGAAAGCTGAAGAATTGAGCTTTAATTAGCTCAAAGGTAACTCTTGTTGAAAATTTTCTTTTTATTTAATGACTTTTTCTGCTTTTATAAGTTCAGCATATGACTGCATGGTGTATCATAATCATTGTCAACAAATGCCAACAGCAGAAACTGCATCAATTAATACATACCTTAGTAGGCACTAAAGCACCGTGGGTTAAGATAATATGGTAAATCAACATCCGTGTGTGACAATTTGCACTATTTAAAAATTTTATACTGTGTCTAAAACATATTTCTATTTTCTGTTCAATTTTCTCCAGTTAACTCCCTCTTCAACCAGCCATATTTATCATTCCCTCCCTATATTTCCAATTTCAGAACTCACTGTAACCTGCTCTCTGTTGTAATTGGTACTCACTATTTTCTTTCTTCATCATCTCCCATAAATGCTATTAAAAACCTTGTTCTTTCATCTTCTGGGTTATTAATGGTGATGTTCATCTATTTGTGATTTGCAGATTTTTCATGCAAGGACTACTCATAAATGCTGATACAACCCTACAAACTTTGCTGGTAATTTTAATCTCATTGGTTTGCACAGACCTCATGATATTTTTCTGCAGTGTTAAAAATCAGAGAAAAGTTAAAAAAAAACCTCAGTGAAATGTATTATCACTTTTGAGAGACTGTATTTAACTACTTGTCTGAAGTTTAAGGCATGATTATGGCAACTACATATACAAAAAGCCTGCAGGTACTCTTTAAACTGTAGGTTTTTTTCAATAATGAAAATGTAAAAATACTCTTTTTTTTTTCTGGTATTTTTTCTTTCCCACCTGTTTTTGAAGTCTATTTAACTTGTGGTATTGTTCAAGGGTTTTACCACTCACTTCCTTGGGCTTTCACCTCCAAAATTTTCTATGTATCTCTCTTAATAATATGAAAAATTGTGTGGACTGAGTCAGTCATTTTTTCTGACTGTAAAAAAAAAAAATCTTGGGACAGTATTGATATAAATTTTTTTCTATCCAAGATCTTATTTCTTCTGGATCTTTATTAAGTCAGTTAGCCTACTGCCAAAGAAAGAGAAAACATGATTTAAATTATTACAGTAACAGGAGAATGAAAAGACCTTTCTCATGTAAATCCAGTTTACCCATAGTAGAACATAGTAAAATGGTTTCTAACTACTGTAGATAGATATATTATAAAGTATAAAAGTATAAAGTATAAAGATAAAGATATAAAGTATAAAAGGATGGCGCATAAAGCTGACCTATATAAATAAAAAAATGTTATTGAAGATGTAATGGAAGTATTTTTAATCTTACATATCACAGCTGGTTCTTAAGAGTAGTTTAATGAGACTATCAGCTGTTTCAGAACTTTGCTCTGGCCTTTAAAGCGATAAGATACATACATGTCCTAAGAAAACTTATGTAAGTAAGTAGCATACAAATTGTTTTCCTAGCTGACAGTAAAAGTCACCAGTAACATTGCAGCATGGAGGAATAAGAATAGCACATACAGAAGAGCAGCACAATAAATGAGAGCTTTGGGGATTTTGATGGGGTCTTTCCTCCCTAATGAATGGCAACAGCCTTAGTGTGAATAAGAATATGACTTTCAAAAAAGGCTTCAAAGACTTTTTCAAGTAGAAGAGAAAAATAAATATCTTTCATTTAACCAAAATCAAAATTTTTGGGTTTCTTTTTTTTTTTTTTTTTCGCTTTTATTATTACATGAAAGACAGTCTATATATGGTACTATGAAATCATGAATTTATAAATATTTTTTCCCCTGAAATTGGTGAGATGTACCTTCAACATTCAATCAGACTGTCTGGCTCTTAGAATAGAGATTTTTTTTTTAAACTTAGTAACAAAAAATAGCTACATATTTAATTAATGGACCTGTTTAATTTGAGTGACAGGCTCTACCTGTGTATTTCAATTTAGTTTTCCCATAATCACACAAACCTCAGCATTTAGGACTCAAAGGGAACACTACCATTTAATGAAGGAACACAAAAATTACTTTAATTTTTTTGAAGAGCATTTCTCTTCATAATTCCTTAATTGAACTTGAGTTCAGGCAAAATGCATTTTTATTCAAACATTAACTGCTATACAAACCTAAAAAGATAATTTTGTAATCCTTTTATCAATTTAAAACAAAGGCTGCAGTGGCTGAGTTTAATTAAGGAAAAGTAAATTGCTTTCTCTTAGCCAAATTAATATGTATCTATGAACCATGACCCTTTTCTTTCATTTACACTGGAAAATTACTTAAAATGATAGTCCTTTTCAAACTATTTGTATAAAAAAGGAAAATTAATATCATTATATTAATCCAAGCTGGGATGGCAAACCATAGGTTTTTTCCTATTATTTTCTATAAGAAGTTATCTGAGAAAGGGTGAAAATTAATTTAAGAATTACCTTCACTTTTATTCCTTCCATGTGTAAATTGAGTATTTTTAGTTAGTCAAGATCAGATTCTTATCTGGAGTAAACTGCTGCATCAAGATTTATTTTTTCAAATTCCACTGTGACATAGCATTATCAATCAGAAAATCAGTACCTTGACTTTATAAATGGAGTAATTGAGGAATTGTGGCTTTTCCTCTACCATTTCATGAACAATATTCAGTAATTAATGTAAGAATATAAATCAGAATACCAAAAAGATTATTAGATGCCTATGCCTTGAAACTCCTTAGTAGAAGTGATACTACAGATATCAAGTAAAGGATACAGAATCATGTAAAGTCAATTTTAGCTTTGATCCAGTCAAATCGATTTTAGCTTTCAAATCAAAGGTTGTAAACATCATTGTGTAAAATATGAAGTTCACAAAATACAATCCAATCTGTATTACCCTCAACTGAAACATGCTGTCCTCAACATTGCTATTACAATAAAGATCTTAGAATGGGAAAATGAAATTTGTTTCCTGATATTCAGAATATAATTGTAGCACAGAAATTGAAGCTGTAATTGCAAGTCTGACTGGTTGGATCTACCTGAATGTAGTGCACAGTCTTAAGGCAGGATTTGAAATTGGATTTGCAAAACATCTAGATAATTTATGAGCTTTAATGCCTGCCTGGTGAGATCTGTAGCAAATCCCTCAGCATTATGGAAGAGTAACCCTTCAAGGGACATTCCAGAAGACTGTCCGTATGCTGTTCAGAGGGTTGCACCATTCTGCAGCAGACTTGGTTTTCTATTTGGCACTAGTCCATCTAAAATCAGAGCATTAAAATCAGGCAGTCAAACCATATTCCAGAGAAACATTCAGCACTTTGCACTTTTGCAAAGACAAATAGTATTCTTAGGCAGGATAATGTGATTCTAGGAGCAAAATCCCTAAGTTTCACAAGCTTTAGAAAATGCACATCAGGGAAGAATATGCATAGCTTTCATGCCACAGTAAAAAGCAAACTCTGTGCAGGTGGACAGTAAGAATATTCTTGTTATTCAGAAGAGAAAGAGAAGACTTAAAGAAGGCACAGCTGATTCTGCCAAAATCATCATATGCCTAGGAATTGCTCGTGTTTGAGGGTGTTTCCAGGATAGCAGGTCAACAATGAAACTATAAAATTGTCCTTTCGAACCACAGATTTACATTTAAAATTTATATAACCCACAGAATGCTGCACTTAGCTCTTTGACTGATTTTCATAGACTCATTACACTATTTTACAGTTTAAAAACAGTTAGAACTGATTTGTTCTTATTTTCAAGGCATCATGGACAGGTTTTTTTGTTTAATTTACTCTTTTCACCCTTTTTTTTTAGAGAAGTTTCTTTACCTCTATTTTCTTCATACTTAGCATCAACTGTCACACTGCAGAACCTAAAAGTGCCACTTCAGGCAACCCAGAAGTCGGAAGCTCAGATCCCACTTACAGCTTAGCAGGATTTGCCAATTTGGCATGTCTGTGCTCATGGTTAAGTCTGTGGGAAGGTGACAAATATTGCAGCTCCTTCTCTCCTTTCTACTCTTAGCATTCCCCAGCACATTCCATGTTTTGTGTCACAGAAGAGGGGAGCTGTTTCAAACCCATGTCTAGACAGATGTTTGTTTCACCTAGCACACAGATCTAATTATCTGATTATCTAATTATCTAATTATCTAATTATTCAAGAAAAATTTCTTGTATTCTTCCGCCCTGTAGAAGCATAAGTAAAAATGCCATTTCTCATATTTTGTGAGAAGACAGAACCCTCACGATAGTCTACCGGTAGAAGCATTGTCAAATTTTTGCTTTGCACTTCCCATACTCTACCAATAGATTGTCCTGTGCTATTGCACAAAATACACTCTGTTCCTCTACATTATACTTCATTCTTTTGTTTGAAAAGATCCTCCGTGCTCCATTTGTTAGAAGGAGTGGAATTTGCAAGAATCTGTAAGAATCAAAACTAAAAACAATTACTGAATACGAAAACAAACTTTGAAACACTTTTGAAAGTGTCTAATTCTGGACATCTATGTACAAGGAAGACAGGGAGAAGGTCCAGTGGAAGTCCAGTGGAGGACCACGAAAATAATTAGGGGTCTGAATCTCTCTTATGAAGAGAGACTACAGGAGCTGAGTCTGTTTAGTCTGGAGAAGACAAGACTGAGACGGGATCTCATCAATACATATAAGTACTTCTAAGGCAGGTGCCAACAGGATGGCACCAGAGTGTTTTCAGTGGTGAGCAGCGACAGGATAGGGAGCAATGGCCATGAACTAAATCAAAAGTTTCATCTCAACACGAGGAAGAACTTCTTTACATTGTGGGTGACAGAGCACTGGAACAGACTGCCCAGGGAGGTCATGGAGTCTCCCTCTCCAGAGGCATTCAAAACCCACCTGGATACATTTCTGTGTCACCTGCTCCAGGTGACCCTGCCTTGACAGAGGGTTGGACTAAATGATCTCCAGAGGTCCCTTCCAACCCTAACAATTCTGTGATTCCATGATTCTGTGATCTGAATACTTCACAATTAAACACATTTTTCTGGAATACCTCTTCCTCTTCTTCTCAGTGTATTTAATTTATTAAATTAAATTTAGTTTATTGCTAACTGCAATAATATCAATAGAATTCATAAAAATTAAGAAACAGATAACAGAATAAAGGTTAGTTTCCACTCAGTATAAGGAACAGACACTGCTATTCTGAAGTATTCATATATTCATCTTTGTTTCCTCATTGTTTAACAAACTCATTCTGTTATAGCTTTTTTTCTTTCCAGTCCTCTTGACTTTGGTTATTTTCCTTCCTGATGTAAGTATGGTGAAGAGATTTGGTGTTACTTTCTTCAGGATTTGGGGTTTTGGGGGGAAATTTTGGCTTTTTTGTTTTTTGTCTCTACTAGTAATGCACTCCCAATCCTATTCCTCCTCTAACAGTTTCTATCAAGAGAGACAGATTCCTTCCTCTGTCCCTTTAAACATGCAGCCAAATAATGTTTCAGAATGTTTTTTAGGTGACATCACTTAACTTTGCAGTTATTTTCTGAAAACTTTGACAGATACAGAATATTTTTTGACTGACACAGAAGCAGAGCATACCTGACTGAAAATGCATTACTTTTTCTCAAGCCACCTCTGTAATTACATTTATTGAAGACACACCTGTTTAGAATTTCTTAATCAGTTTATCATTCAACAGATTAAAAACCATTAGACTTTTTTCTACATAAAAAGTGCACCTGGACACCAGTGATTTCAGGAGTCTTAATGCAGTGAGAATAATAGATATGGAGCCATGTAAAAATGAATATAATTCTGTGAAGTGGTCCTTGAAGTATCATAAATTATGCCCATAGTAGTTAAGCATTTTGCCTCAAATGGGTAATTTCCTTCTTTTTGACATAGTCTTACAAACTTGTATTTGTTTACATACCAGACTTAATAAAAAAGCTTTTCTCATGACCTTAGTTTGATTTCATGTCATCTTGTAATTTCTCACACTGCTTGAATGAACTACAGTCTGTCACATGATATGTAATTGCATGTCAAATTTAATTTTTTTTCTCTTCCAGCTTTTTAGCATACTGAGATCCACCCTCCTTTGGGATCTAATCCCCTGTCACCACTCCTGCATGAGATTATTATGATTCATGTAGCTATATTTATGAACAAGCAGTCTGTTCCAGCACCTTTATTTTGTGTCCTTCTTACCCTTTCCTTTCTTCTACCCCCCTTCTCCCATCAGCTGGAACAAACCACCCTTTTCCTTCTCCTAATCATCACATTTTTCTTATGTGATCCAATGTCTACTAGTAAGGGTCATGCATTTAGAGGCAAAGTTATGGCCCCTCCCAAGATCTTGTTCACTCTCAGCCTATTGGTGATGGGGGGAATTTTGAACAGACAGCACTGATGCTGTGCAGAGCTGCTCAGCAGTTGCCAAAAACACTGGTGTGTCATCAACACCTTTCCACCTACCAATGCTCAACACTGTGAGAGCTGCTATGGGGGAAATTCATTCTATCTCTGACAGACCCTAAATATGCAGAAATACTCAGGATGTTTGCTGACAACTCTAACAGGATAAAGAAGGGAAGAATGATATTAAAAAAAGTTGTTACACCTAAGGAAAGCTGAGACCAAACTGTTAAAATATTCACAAAATGTCTGACAGAAAAATGAAGGTTGTTTCATTCCAGATTATATCACAGCGCACTTCATTGCATGCAACATTCAGCTAAGAGACTATGTCCTTATGACTTAGTCTATTTTGAAATCCCAGATAAAATTATGCATTCTAAATCTATAGTTTTATCCCTTTTTAGACTCAGGACATGAATAAACATTTGATATATCAAATGATTTCACTTGTTTAATTGTACTTTTAGTTAATATTTAACATGGTGTTATGTCAAAATAAATTATTTTATCAGCAGAAAAAAGCCATTGCTCTCTTACCAGAATGTAATTTTCTACACTAACTCCAAAGAGTTCACACTACAAAAGTAAAATATTTGCAAACAAATACTGAAAATATAGAGCTTCCTTGCATCCCACGAGTATTGTGTAAGTTAATAAACTTTGTATTAAATTAAAGGCACTTTGGGATCAACCAGAATTGATACAAGAAAAATATTAAGAAAATTTGAAATCCAATATTAAACCTATTGCCAGCATTGAATATGAAATGAGGGAGTGTTAAAGTCAGCCTGGCAAGCAAGGAAAGATGTCGAAGAATGTATTTATTTCTAAAAAGCAGGATGACTAATTTTTATAACTGCAACAAAGTTTTTTTCGTGTCTTTTTCTTTTTCCTTTATAGAAAAAATATTATTGTGAATTAACAACATATCTAATGCTTCAGGAGAGAAATCTTGGAGTGAGACTTCAGGTGAAGGAGTTGTTTATTTGACTACTTCTCCCATAATACAAAGCACAATTTTCCATTAACACTTGCTGATGAAAAGAAAGGGACTACTGATATAGGGGATTTTTTTTAAAGAAACAATGAGGTTTATTCTTATGGCTATGAACTGAATTCAAATTACTTACTTCATAACAGAACATTTCAGGTGAGTTCTTCCAGTACACTTCATCTCCATAGATACCTAGGGGAAAAAACCAAAGTAGTCATCTCCCTTTTTGCTATAGGTGAAAAAGAGAAGTTTCCAAAGGAAAACTCATACTTCCTATTTAAGGAATTATTTTTTGTAGGTGAGCCTCTCTTTTTTTAATAGTTTTTTTGTTTTGTTTTGTTTTTTTTTTTTACTATAATAGGAATTACATTATTAAATTAGGTGGGTTATTTCTGGTTATCTTAGGATACAGTTCCTCTGTCCATGCAACAACACTGTATAAGTACCTTAGGATTTTCAATCACTCACCTGGGGCTGGCAGATGAGGTGCAGAAGGTCTATGCTTTATGGAGCAATATAAACTTTAGGGCACCTCCAAAAGGACTAAGACATCTATGTCTTGACATCAGGATAATTCCTGTGATGTCCTAGTCATATAAATAATGTACACTGTACCCTAATTGTACACTATTTGTACAGTGACCTACTCAGTGATACTTATTTTTACACTAGTTTTATGTGAGTGATTTAGGAAAAAAAATAACCTTTAGATTTCATAATATTTAATCTAGAAGTCCCAGAAAAAGTGTTTGTTGTCCTAGAACTGATTGAAACATAATGTTGTTTCTCGTGCTTTATCTGCATGTTCACAATCTATGTACACAACAAATTAAGTCGAAACACCATCCTCTGTTCTCCTTAAAATCTTTAAAAAAAGAATGGGGAGGGGACACAGATATGTGACTTTCATAAAATACATTGATTCTTCTCTTTTTTGTTTCTTCAGATGAACATGTTTCAGCAAGTTATTGCAAGAAATATTGATGAGATCCCTGGTGAAGTTGTGACTGACATCAAGTAGTGTTGAGAGTTCTTGGTTTCTGCTGAACAGGATGCAAAGGCAAACTTTTAACATGAAACCTGAGACTTAGGTCTCAGAGCAATGAAATTCCCAAAGAAAAAGATTCTCTTTTGCAGTAAAGCCTGTTCTATTTCATGTATGTTATTCTTCTAAGTCAGCAGAGTCAATTTCACCACTCTTATGAAAATCCATTCTTTCTCCATTCACCATTATATATGCTTCAGGCACAGTAGGATTCACATAGATTTGTAAGCTAAAGAGCATGTCCTGGTCCATTTATAAACAGGATTTTTTATACATTAGAAAGGGTATAAATTGTGTTTACATTACATTTCATTGAATTTCTGAGTTATGCTTCTATCTTAAGCAAAGTAAAATCTGTTCCTTTTGAAAAGTCAAAACTCGCTTTATTTCTAACAAATCATTTTTTAAATAAAGAAAAGAGAAAGCTAGGTATATTCTGAAATGAGCATGTTATGAAACCCTCTATCTGGTGTTAGGAATTTCATTTACATTTGTTTAAGGAATAAATATTTAATTTTGAGTTGAAGAAAATTGCACTACTCTTAGCGTGGCTTGTGAGAGCTTTTTCCTCTGGTTAAAATTGTTTTGCTACTCATCAAAACAGCCATTGATTTAGTGTTTGATAAAAACAAAGAGGGACTTATTAAACCTAGGTGTACAGACATATCCTGACAAGTATTGACTACTTTGCAAAGAAAACAACAGAAGTTTTCAAATATTTTTTCACTTTTTGCTTCACTTTTAAAAATAATTCTAATAGAATATTACAGATATATATTTAGACTTTATAAAAGTGGAATATTAAATAGTATAAAAATTTCAGTACATGCCTTAGAACAGGGCTCATTAACCAAGGTGCAACAACTGAAAAATTTAAAATCTGAATTAAATGTTTAATTAATTGCTTATGATTTTCTCCTTTTGAGAGTCAGGCATCCAGATGCAGTGGCTGTCCTGCTCTGATCCATCTGTGTCTGCAAAAAACCTTGGATCTCAATTCTCCAGATTAAGTTCCAGTTTAAGGTTTTCTTGTTGATCTAAAGATCCTTCTATGAAAAAACTGCAAAGGGATTTTTCCAGAGTAATTTAGTTCCAGCTGCTACTAGAGGATTTGATATTCCACAGGATTTCTCAACCACATATTTATTTCCTTGAATGTTGTAAAAGGCCCTAGTATTGGTGGTTTTTTACAGAGCTCCACATTTGCACAGAAGTATTTTTTCCTGGGCTGTGCAGGATTATTTAAAGAAACAAGTTCTGCAGCAATGTAAGATTACAGAATTTACATGGTAGAATAAACCCAGTTTGTTGCTGTCATTTTAGTAAACCAGTAAAATAATATTATTAGATTTCTTATCTCATTGCAAATTTATAGTAACACTACTTAACATTTATCCAGGATGTTTACAAATTAGTTGCATTCCAAATCGCTTTACAAAGTTTAAGTAACTAATGTCACTTGTAGAAGGTCAAAGAGGTGTTTTGTTGTTTTTTTTTTATTTAATTTCATGACATTTACAAGTAAGGAGAACAAATATAGCATAAAGAGGCTTCATGCCTTTAAAAAAAAATCTTCTTGTGGTGCATTTATGTAGCTGTTTTGCAGATATAGAATATTCTGTATAGTTTCTCTTTATTATATCCTCATTAGTTTTTAAAGAATTTTAAAACATGTTAGTAACTTTTAAAATCTACTTGTGTACAAGGGACATATGTCTCCACACAGGTAATTCAGCCTTTTGGTTTATGGATAGACTAGTGAATAAAAGGACCTTCTTTATAATTTTTGATCATGTTTGTGTGTTTTTCTGGGTAGTATATTCTGGTATTAATATGTAACTGATTAAACTGTCATATAGCTAGTGTTGTTGTTTGAAAAACAGTCCCAAAATACTATTAAGTGCATCCTTCCTTATCCAGACACAAGTAAAACATTTTTCAAAGTCTGAAAATGCTTTATAAATGAGGTGATTTCAGAAGAGTTTTGTAGACACGTGTTTACTTCTAATGCATCATGTTAGTAATTAGATACCCTTCTAATATTTTTCTTCTGGAAGTACAAAGCTATTTGAATATAACTGATGATGTGGACTTTGAGCCAGTTGAAAGCATCTGAGGATATCCAGTAAACCACGTATTGCAGCTCAGAATGGAGAGTTTTTCCTGGTTGGGATCATTTAGTTATTGTCATATATCTAGAAGTGGATAAAAAACACACCAACATACATCCTTTACGCACTTAATAATCAATCATTGCATTTCCAACACCAAAAATTTTGAGCAGACATTTTCAAATAATACCTTAAAGATAGTTAAAACCACTAAATTTTGATGGGAAAAATTCCTGTTAAGCTTTTGACTATTTCTCTTTGCATCCCCCATTGTTCATCAATAACATAAGCCAATATTCAACACTGTGACTGAGGGATCATCAGAGACATCAAAGCAGCCTTGTACTGGTGACAAAATCATCACTGTCAGTACAGCTGTCACACAGCTCAAATTCCAAAGGCTTTGCAACTACTGGAGAACATTTCTTATGTAATATGACCTTTAGACAAAACTTGATCCATCACTTTACTCATTAGATTAACAGTTTGCTCAGGCACAGGGCCTAACACTAAATACTCTGTATCTACCCAAACATTTACCATTTTTCAAGATGGAATTTAAATCAATTTAATTATTAATGTTAATTCGTTTTTCCAAATGCTTGCAGTTTTTTTCATTATGCTATATCAGAAAACATTTTTTTGCATTTGGTTATTCAATTTCATTTATAATTAATGAAGCTTAAATATACACAGTTTTGTCCAGTGAACTGTCAGTGGTTTTTACTCCTTAATCAGAGCTAGCATGTTCATTTTGGCACAAAAGGGCATCAAAAAGAGCAGCAAGATAGCCCTCATCTGGGACAGAAAGACTTTTGGTGTTAGAGCACATGCTGTTATCATTGGGTAGATTTGACACTAAAGCTAATTTCTGCCCCTATCTCCAGATGGGTGATTATTCATATAAAACAGTGGGGATCACTGTGGATCAATCAATGTGATATTCAGACTAGAAAAGAGTCTTCTGGAATATGGATATGGGCAAGATGTCTAGAATTTTACTGTAGTAAGGAGAAATTTATTGGATTCTTTTGCTCTATAAATTTTGAAGTAGTATGGTTTTTTCCCCCATTTTCCCCATACATTTTTTGGTTTATTTCCAGCTTTTGTCATTACAGAAAGCATCTATAATCCCTATTTAAATTCAAGGATATATTTCTAATACATATGGAATTACTTTCATATTGTGTATTTCTAGATCACTGTTCTTTAGCATAATATATTTTGATAACTATGACAATAATGAAATACAATGTTAAATAGCATTAGTAAAATTCCTAGAAAAGTTAGTACGCTTGAAGTCATCTAATAAGGCACCAGTTTAGAAAAACATCTATCAGTGATCAATTCCCTGAGTAACAAAACAATGCAGAAAATCTGTCTTCCTGTTAATAAGAATAGCATGTGAGTGGATTAAAATAAATTATCTGTTTTGCATTGGGTTTCAGCCTGAGGACAGTGTTTCACTGGCTTGAAAGTTTGAATCTAGCCACATTTTTCATTTTTTTAACAATCAGTCAAGGCTGAATGCAAAGACTTACGGGGTGCCTCAAGGTCTTAACCCACCTGATCATTATACACCATAAACTGGCCAAGGCAGAAACCCTTATTTACTCAAACAAAATTAGTTGCTGAAAAGTTATTTGCTGCTTTTACATTTTGCCTAGAGATAAAGATGATGCATTTCCTTTGCAAGAGTGGGAAAATAGCCAGGCATGTTCTTTGACATTTGAAGCCTGTCCACCTGCTGGAAATAAAAAGTTAGATATACCAGAAACAAGAAAAAATGTCTCCAGCTGTACAGGTTTCGATGTGTGACTACCCCAGGGATCCTGGTTTCTTAGATAAGAAAGGCGGACGCTGCCCTGAAGGAATGGGTGCTGTCCGTGGTCCTGAACACCCGCCCGGGACGCTCCTGGCGGGGTCTCAGGGCGGGTATTGAGAGCCTGCCCCCGTGTCCGGAACAGCACCGAGGGTGTCCATGGGCACTTCTGTAAGACAGGGGTCCGTAATACACGGAACTGCTGCTGCATTTTAAAAAATATGTTTGTCTTTGTCAAGGCTGAAATAAAGACTTGCTGTTGGCCATTTGCTTCCCTTTAGACTTAGATGAAATTTTTCTTTATATATATGTGTGTGTGTGTGTGTGTGTATAAATAAATACATACATACTTATTTGTACACACACACACACACATATATATACACATATATGCATACGTACATATATATATACATATAAGTATACATATATACATACATACACACACATATATATACACACATACAACTAAACTGTAATATATTAAAATTGCTTTCTTGATACAATACTTCAGCATAATTTGCATAGGATTATTTCCTTATATTTATTATTATCTCATGCAAATACATTAAATTGAAGATAAAATTACTGAATTCTGTAGATAGTTTAGAGCTCCAGCATCCACTGAAATCTGTTTTACTAAGAAGTTATGATTCACATGCTGCAGTCAATTAATCTTCCTATCTTCTTTGAGGCCAAAACAGCACAGCATAATATTTGGATTTTAATACCAACTATACACTAAAATTTAAAAATTTAAAAATTACAATCTTCATGCTGGAAAACACTTTAACACTTCGATTCAGTGATAATGAGATCCAAATGGTAGCTGAATGGACAGATGCTCAAGTTACTGCTTCTATTTAGTATCAAATTTTAGAGGCATGAACATATAACTAGGCTATTATCATAACAAGAAAAACTTCTAATATGGTCCCATCTTCATTTTGTACAGTTCTGTTCTGTTGCTTCATGTTCTCCAAGTTCTCTGTGAATTTTGAAAAAATAGAGTTGCATTAGCATTTGCTGTTTCATTTCAGAAAGCTGTTCCTTGTCTCCATAAATATATCAGAAAAACATTTCTAAGAAAAATCCCTTAAAATGGATATCGATTATTCTTAAACTTATTATTAGAAATGATGGAATCTATTTAACTTAAATTTCTATAAATGCACAGGAGTATCAATAAAAACAAAACCAAAACCACTTTGTTGAATGTTACCTGTGAAAATAGAAACTTACAAACAAATTAACATCAGATCTGAAACTGAGCCTTAGATTAATTGCTGAATTCTTCCCCCTATGCTCTTGCTTTGTTAAAAGTTGTGCTAGGACTTGTGCATATTAGGACAGATATATTAGGTATTATCAACATATACTTCCCATAGATCTGATACTGACTTCATAGCATTTAAATGGAGTCCACTTCATCCCATTAGTTGGTCTATATTCTCCAGATCTTTTTAACAATATCAGATGCTCACACAAGAAAATTCAATATTTATTTATTTATTTATGTATTTTATACCTGTCATTAAATAAATCATTGTGACTAAGCTTCTATGCATATTTCAAGATTTACTTCAATCACATATATGTGTATTTATATATAAATGTAGATGATTAATCACATAGGCTTATTCCATGTGCTTAAAATATCACACAACATTATCTTATACTGTCATGCATTTCTTAGAATCACTAACTCGTGTTAGCTTTGTTTCCCTTTTGAATATGCTAAATTTCAAGAGCTAAACTCAGTCTGACCAAAAATTTGCAAATTTCCCGTAATGGTCTAAACTCCAACAGCAAAACAGAAGCAATACAGTGTGTTCCCACAAAGCTGTCAAAATGAACGACAGGAGTACTGCTGGTTTTTTATTATTTCCTGGACCTATTTTATGTGGCTTCAGTTCTGACTTTAATGTTAACCAGTAATGAAGTGAATTCATTTTGACAACTCCTTAAAATTCTCAGGAATGTTTCTGCAAAATGAAACCATATTGCTCTCATAAAGTGTACTCTGTCTGACAGCTTGCTGACTTTCTGTCAAGGAACATACACTCACTTCTGGGAAGCTGAAGTTCAAAAAAAAGCAAAAAAAACCACAGAACTAAATCTTGCAAAATGCACACACTACCCTCAGTTTGCTCAAGAACAAGATGCTGTATTATACATGCACACACATGGAATTTGGGTGCAATTTTGTATGAATTTTCTAACATTGGAATGTTCAAAGACTTTGTATAAGACATTAGAAAGTTTTCAGAACCCATTCTAATAAATTTCATCCACCTTGACTCACAAAGTATTTTAAACTAAATGGATTGATCTGGGTGCACAACACTCATATTGCGGATATGTTATTTTGCAGAGGGAATATGAGCCCTTCAGACAGCTAATATACCTTTTGAGAAAGACATAAGAGCCATAGCACCTTAATGGGTTTCCTTCCTGTCTATTTAACCATAAATCTGGATTGAACTTAACAATAAAGTCTGCCCAAGTGCCTGTTCTCCTGTTTTCATTTCACCTATAATAAATACAGCTTAGGTGAAGCTTTTTAACACTCATACACAAACCAATTATAGCAGAGAAGCTATTCAATATTCAAGTCTCCCAAAGAAGGCAGAAACACGGAATTATGCAGTGACTCCATGACTCCATTCAGAAAGGAACAAAGCAGTTGTGTCTGGGTAACTTTTACTGAGGAATGTGACAGCTCATTACATCTCTTTCCCCTCCTGTAATGAAAAGGTGGCTTGTTCTGCATGAGGAACATGACTGTCCTTTCAGTTGTCTGAGGTACAATGACCTAAACTGACACCTTCCATGTCAATCATAAATATATTTTCACCTGTACTCTATTTCAGTGCTGCAATCCTAAGGCTTACTATGAAAAAATATAGAGAGCATTATTCTCCCAATAGCATGTTTGAACATTCAATATTCTCTCAGTTCATAGTGTTCAAAACTTATTAATATCTTTGATTAACTGAAGCAGTAGCTACTGCTATATTTTAATAAGCAGAGTATTTTCAAGGTGTCCAAATACTAAGGATGACACTAGCAAACAATCCATTTGCATTTGAAGGTTACCCTCATAGAAAACTGATAGTCCTTAACAATATCCAGCACTTGAACAGAGAGATCAACACCTCAGGCAAGTGTTAAGAATCACAGTTTGCAGTAAAACAGATCGTAAATCAATGAGGCAGCTGATAGCAAAAAAGTGAAACAGTAGAATTCATTGCATTTTAAAACAATAGAATACATTGCATTTAAAAAAAAAAAAATTACCTAAAGCTGGTTTTGTTTTCCTTTTCCTTAGGGATGCTGTGACTTTTGAGGCCAGGTACATATGTTCAAATGAAGCAAAGTGTGAAATATCTGTAGCTGTTACTCTTTAAGGATCATTTTGAATACCACCTCTAAACCACAAAAAAAAAAAAAAAGGCTTTTTGCAACTCTAACTGTAAATATTACTCACAGATCTACATTCCATTTGTAGTGAAGAGACCAAAGGAAGGTAAAACATTCAACTCTGTATGTGTTATTCCAAAATACAAGTACATATTCTTTAAAAAATAATAGGATATAAGGTCTCCTGCAACAATTAGATCTTCACAAGGAGAAACACAGTTTTTTCCCTGTTCTTATTCAATTCAGAAAGCTATCCTAGCCAGGCAGGGAAATGACTAACAAAAAATATCAGAAATTATGTTATTCTAATGCCCAGTGGGATTCTATAAAACAAATCCAAAACCATGTGTTTTGAACAGAATCACTGATTCGCAACTGTCATATCTCCTGCCAATAAATCTTCAGCCAGTGTAGAGGTTGTTAAGCAAGTCAGAAGAATCTTACATAGATATTTCTGGAGCAAGTTTTTCCATATCCTTCAAAAAATTATTAAATCTTGCGTTGATATGTCAGTTCCCTTCAGAGAAAAATCTAGATGAGGCATTTTTAACTTTAGTTTGCATTTTATCTTTTCATAAATACTTTCTTTGAACTGAAATTAATTTTAATAATTTGGGTTTTTTTCAACTTAAAAAATAAATATTGCAAGAGATGTTCTAAATTTGTCTTGGTTAAGTGAAATAAACATTGTTTTGTGTTCAAGTCATGATATTTTCAAATTCTCTGTGTTTTATTTTATTGCAGAATGGGAAAAGAATTCTCTCAGTGGAAATTCTCAGCAGAAAAAAAAAATAATAATAAAAAAAAAAGCCAAACCTATTTTATAATCAGCCTTACAAAGCAATTTCAATATCTCATTGATCACTCTTTTCTGAAGGTGGGAGGACAGGGAAGGCAAGAATGGGAGATTTCAGAAGTGCATTTTGGTATAAAACACCCCAGTCAAACCCTTCAGTCATTAGATAAAATTCAGGGCTTTCTGATTTTAAAAGGGGAAAGGATCTATTAAAATTATCCTGCTTTCTTCACAGGTCCAGTTTTTCTGCATGTTAGGAAGATTACTAAAGTCTTTCTGTACATATTAAGATACTTTTTCTTCATACAAGCCTGAAGTTTGCTCTGTTATAGGATGTAAGTCAAGAAAATATTTTCAGCTGCAGATTTTCCTTGGCTTTAAATGTCATACAAAAGGCATTTTATCTTGTCTTTCTGTAGATGAGAGACAGTGCCTTTAGAAAAATATTCAATGCTTTGTGCCCTCAATGTACAGTGGTTCATCTAGGCATTGATTCTTACTATAATTTAATATGTAACTATTTTTTTGATAAATCAAATAGCTGACTGTTCTGAATTGTTAACGTTTCCCAGAGCAGACTACAGATCATTCCAGTAACTCTTCTCTGAACAATTTCCAATCTTTCCCTTTTTAAAACAGAATGCAAATGTAGTCAAAGCAGTCTGACTGCAATTTCAAATACAGTAAACAGAAGAAACCCCCCGAATTTCTGTATGTCATGCCTTAAAAAAATTCACAATTGCATCAAAGCACGAGAATTTCTAATGGAACATGAGCTATGGTGTGATGATTGTGTTGTATCAGCAGTGGTATTGCTGTGGTATGGCAGTTCTTCTGCAAGTGTGGAGATTCACAGGTCTTGAAATGTCATTCTTTCCTAAGTCCACCTTGTGCCTGGTATTTCTACCAAGTTCAGCACACAACTAGAAGAAAAGAATACTTGAAGCAGAAAGTATAATTCCATTTTGCATATATGGCAGCATCAAGGGAATTTCTCAACTAATTCAAATCTTCCATAAAGATAACATCTTCTGGTGAGGTTTTGTTGGTTTTCACTCTCTGAAAGGAGCTTGTAAATTTCGCTATTGCATTCTGCACTTATTTTAACAATGTAGTGCTCCAGTAGGCATTGCTGTAAGATCTGAGTGTGAAATGTACTCCTGTAATAAACCTAAATAGGCTAGGATGGAAACCAGTTACTTCTGAAAGCCAGGAGAGTCTTGCTTTTTATAGCATTACAGTGGCAGTAGTTACAGGGAGTCTCAGTGGTCTCCTTCTCTGTTTAAACACCAAAAATTTAGGAAACCCTTGAGTCTGGGATCATTTTCTCGCAGGACCAGTTATAAAATAAAGATCTAGACCTGTAACAAGATTTTAAATATCCCTAAAGAAATTTTCCTTAATTTCTGGAGGTATGTAATTCACTTTAATTAGCTGGAAACAGTAGCAAGTGCTTTTCTAAAATTTCTTTGCACTACTGAGAAAAACAGATCGGGTGGTCTTTTATATTTTTTAATTTCTTTACCTATTTGATTGCTTTAATTTATCATATTCCAGTTTCTTTAGAACTATAACACCTGCAGATACAGCCCTGCTTTTATATTTATCCAGCTTTTATATTTTTAATGTGTGTTTAAATTCAAAAGAATTTATAAATAAGTCCAGACCAAAAATAACAACATTTTGAGTGATTCTTTTATGGCACATCTGACTGCTCCTTAATGTCACTTCTGAAATAGAAATTTTTAAAAAACTAAATCAATTTACATAAAAATTTTAATTCATCACTTCTGTAGGAAATATAGCAAATTCTCAAGACTAGTACACTTTATTTTTTTAAGCGATTCTCTAAACCTTTATAAAATATTTGATCAAGTAAGACATTTATTTATGTTCAAATTGGCAAATGCAGTCACCCAGATAATTAAGTGGCTAAAAAATATTGATCTGCTAGGCATAATGTGGTCAATGTCAGAAATGTTTACCAGAGTAACATTAGCATTAATACATTCCATTCCCTTGTAAAATTATTGGGTTAGGCCTTAAGACCACATCTCTTTCCAATAATCTTCAAAGATTCAACAGAATCTTATCTCCTACTATTTGTGAGGAGTGAAGCAACATAAAAATGTTTAATATCATTTTGAAACCTGTCAAAACATCCCTTGAGGTATACTCAGCATGATACTTTAATATGTCATGATCACTTTAATCATGAATTTCAAAAGAAGTTCATGAAAAGCAGAGTAACACAAATTAAGAGTCTGTGGCCACAATGAACACATAAAGCCATTTAAAAGGACAAATCAGAATATTGGTATGTGGTTTTTTTCTGCACAGTGTGCCCAAAAAGGTACTTGCAGTGCTAGTTTGGCACATCACCATAGCTGTAGTACATTTCTATCATTACAAATAAATTTGAAAATTCACAATAAAAAAAAGATTCTGAAAACAGTATCAGACATTCTTTGCTTTTAGCAATGAATGACTTATGCTGTGTCATTGTAAAGCCAGATTATTAGTTATTTATAAAAGTATTATTTAAGACTGCTAATTTATTTAGACCAGATAGACCAACCAGTTTTTCCAGAGGATTTATTTCTGTTGCAGATAATTTCTTTCTACATTTCTGCATTATCATGAAGTGTATGACATCAAGACCCATCTATAGGTTGGAACCCAAATGCTTCCATTAATGTCAAATAAGTATTATATTTACACTTGTTTGACTTTATCTATAAAATCCCAAGTGATATGGAAAAGGCAAATAGTTGATTAAATACAAAAACTAAGGTGTGGTAAAAACTCCTTAAGATGCTGGTTCAAAAGAAAGCGAAGAAAGCTGATCTTCACGTAATTAATCTGTGGAGCTCCTTGCACAAGAGTGCATGTTAAAAATCCAGAGAGACAAAAGCAGAGCCTAGCTTAAATCATGGAAAAAGATCTGTAGTGGGTTATTAAGTATGAAAAGATCCCCATTGAGTCAGAAAGTCCCAGAACTGCAATTTCTTTGAGACTAGACTGATAGTCTGGGGAGCTATTACTGCATACTTGTGCTTGTATTTTCTCCTAGATCTCCACTGTGGACCATTGTCAGAGAGTCATGATAGTGAGCTAAATGAAGTTTTAGTGTGAGCAAGAGCTCATTTTGGGGTTTTTATGTATTAACAATATCACTGATAGTTCTAGCTTTACTTCTATATACTTAAGTTCTAGTTTAACTTCTATATACATGAATGTCCTTAAAATACATTGACATTAAGTTTTCATTTGTATATAGGTGGCTGAGGAATTATTTCTGTCAATTTGATTGTTACTCATCTGTTTCAACTTCCTTTTTTTCTTTTAAAGTAATTATCATAATTTTTTGCCAACTTCTTTTGATGCATAAAGATATCTTTGAATTTTTTTCACAACACTTGTGCTGTAGGTTTGCTTATCTTGTTACTGCATTATTCCACAGAAGGTTCATGCCCATGCAAAAGACATTAATACATTTAACAAGTGGCAATAATGGCTATAAAAAAGTTACCAGAACAAAAGCTTTATTGGAGCATTTGTCTGCAATGTTTCTATGGCAGAAATTTCTGTCTTCTCTGTAAATAACTACTAAGACTCGAGATTTTTTCTAG
>WBNO01004922.1:1049-25365 GCA_013400575.1 Peucedramus taeniatus | reverse complement strand
TTTTTTTAATAGGTTAAGAGTTAATAAAAATTTTAGTGAAGTTCCTGGGCTTCATCAAAGAAGTATGACCAGTAGTTTGAAGGAGGTGATTCTTCCCCTCTACTGCACCCTCACGAGACCTCACCTTGGGTACTGGGTCCCTTCCTACCCAATCCAGATCTCTCCTCTCAATTATGTGATGCCTCTTGGAAAATCTGACAAACTCAGCACACGCACATCAATCCTCTATGTCAAACTCACTTCTAATACCTAAACTAACAAGNCACACAGACACAGACAAGAAGAAAAGTCTGTGAGAGTGGCTGCTTTTTATATCCTACTACAGCTTGGGATATAGAAGACTTAAATTTAGATTTCTGTTTCAAAATGGACTACTCAGGGTAGAGATCCCCAGACTGTTGTTCTCCATCCCCTTACACAAGGTGAAGAGATAAGAGCCAGCATCACACAAAAATGTAAAATCACCACAACCACTTCTTCCTCCTTCAGTCTTCTGTGACAAGGTTAGGCACCAAACACCCCTTAAGCCAAGATATGCTTGTCTGTCTCCTCACTTCAGTATTTCCCAGTGGTTATCAGCCACCCACTGACATGGATCAGGTCAGCACTTACCTAAATTCTATTCTTTAATTTGTCTCTATTCAAGGACTGGTGTTTATATTCTACAACAGCATCCTTCTGAAACAGGATCCCTAAGTTAGGTATCATGATGTTTAACTCCTCTTTGGAGATCCTCTCCTTACTGTCAAATATTATTTTCAGTCATGTCAAGATAATGAACTTTATTCTCTGTTAAACATTATAACCCATGTCACAAAATTCACATTGATTTTCACTCCTGAGTGATTTTATTAGTTTTCTTGGGCCTCATTCCAGTGTTACTATATAAAATGGAAAAAATGCAAAAATGGAGCTTGAGGGAAGCAACACCTGTGTATCACAGAAGATTACCAAGGAAGAATAGACATGCAGTCATTTGCAATAATATTTTTAAATTTATTCATCTAAAATTAGGATGCCTGGAGTGCTTTATATCTGAGTCAGATCCAAATCTCAGGTCTCTCACTTCATTAATAAAAGCTACCTATGGCATGAAATGCAACCAGGGCTATAAAATGAGAAGCATTAAAAACTGGACTATCTAAAATAAAGTAAAAGACCATGGGAAGATAAATTTTCTAAGACAGCACAGCCTACCTTTCTGCAAGGTTCCACATTGAATAGCCCAGCTGAATGTGGTCTTAAGCAGAAATTTTGATTACCATCAGTCCAGAGAGAATGCCGAAAGAACCACGTCCCTGGTGAAATTTGTGGATTGCCTTTGCCATTACTGTGGTGCTCTAAATGCAGTCTCATGGACCCCAGCACAGGTACTATCAGCTAAATGGGGACTGCTCAGTCACCTTAAACCATGAATGCTACTTCTAAAGGCAAGAGTGTAACACTGTGGCCTCGAAGTTCTGCATTATCACGGCACTCATTTAAAAATACTCATTTNNNNTGTTCCTCTCTGTTGGGGTTTCTTTTGGGTATGGTTGTGGGGCTTTTTTTCTGGAGAAAGTTATTACAATGACCAGATCCAGTCTGAGATCCAGTACTAAGGTTAATTGTGACTGATAGAAAAATGCCACAGAATATTAAAACTTATACTGAAGAGGAAAAAGCATCAAAGTTGAAAATCTAGCATCTAGACATAGCCTGATTTATCAATTAAATTTAGGTTTTAAGCTTCACCTGATTTTTGTCTACTTGGTATCTATGGCCCATTATTTTTTAAATACCATAAAAAATGTAAAAAAAAAAAACAAACTCTTTACTCTTTTTATACTCACTGTTCAGTCTCTGTGTCTGCATCAAATTCTCCCACAGAGTAAATACAGAAATTTAGTTTTATTCCCTCAGATGCTTGCTCTTTTGTAGTCCCAGATGTGAGAAAGTGCATGGACAGGTTTTCCCAAGCACGCTGTTTTATCTTTACTGTGCTATTGCCAAGAAGAAATACATTGCTTGTTTTAATCTGGCACTTGTAACATAGCATTGCAATGTGTTCAACTTCCTTCCTATCTTCTTCCTCAGTCAATAGACTTCTGATCCATTCCCAGTCTTAAAAGAGACATCTACTTCAGGGAACTTTCCAAGAACGGATTTGATAAATTCTCAATGATTTGAGAATTTTTCACTGACTTTTCAAAAGGGACTGGTTTCCTTAATATAGACCACGACTAATACAATATTCTGTCTCAGTGAACACATTCACAATTCTTAATCTTCCAAGTTAGTATACCTGGCCAGTAAAAGGGAGTTTCTTATGGTATTTGCAGCATTTTGCAAAAAATTTTAGAATAATTTAAGATAAATCTACAAATAAAATACTGAAAAATTGTTTGTGCCTGAGCAATTTTTAGTTCAGGTTGTTCAAGACAACAGAACGTTAAATTCATGTTTATACAGTTGTGACCAAATTACAACATAATTTTTTTTTTCTGGTGGGCTGCAAAAGAGAAAATTTATTTTTACCCAGTGTTTCTAATGCCTATTTTTTCATTTCAATCAATAGAAAACCCTAAAAAAATTATATTTTCTGTGAAAAATGAAATTATTAATGAAGTCAAACCAAGACTAAAATTTTTAGAGTATTAGATAACACCGGACTTTCAGTTTTTCATCAAGACAATTTTTTTCTTTTATTATTTTTTGTCAGTATTTCCAGATAAATAACTGCAACCGGCTGACCTGTTAAACTGAGCATTGCTAGCAATACCTACCATGATTTCACTGCCAAGGACTATAACTGTAAATATTTACAACAGTTTCCTCTCATGCTGCCAGATGACTGCTAGGAAACACACTGGGTTCCTTTTTTGCTCTTGTTATTTATTTGCTGTGTAAAGAATGATTCATGTCACACCAGTTTGCATTCATATTCTCTTTGGTGATAGGTTCTTCTGTACCAAGCAGCATCACTGTTTCCTGTCAGCTCTCTAACTGGTCTGAGCTAGCACACCTGGAGACAATCTATTCAGCCAGTCAAATACAGAGCACCTCGTGAAGGATGGAGGTAGCAGTGATTCTGCATCCTCAGCATTTCCTGTGATACATTCCTAGTTCAGAGCACAAAGGACCATGGTACCACATGTCTCTCCTCATTCTCACTTCTCTTTCTGCAAACGTGACAGTTGTAGGGGACTGTTATATATCCAACAGATAACTGGTACGGCGTTGTAAGTCGCCTTGATCTTGCACAGACTTGGAGATTGTCAGCACACTGTCACTGCATTCCAGCAGAGCCCTTATTAGTTAACTGTACTTGACAGCACCTCAGAAACTGTATATTTTAAGTTAAGCAGCCTGACATGTTAAAGGTTATCACTTTCTTTCTCTAGATAATTAGTGGCAGCATTGATAAACATGTATTCTTTCTCCATTTCATCAGAAGACTGATGGGAATATGTCTCTTTAGAGTTTACATTTTAAAGTTCCTGATGCTTTGCAGAATCATTTATTGCTGACGTCCTTGGCTGTTAATATAGTATAGTTATAGGCCTATATATACACATATGCATACATTTATATGCCTCTTTGCCCATTTGGCTATTATTTTTCATCTTTCAGAATATTAATGAAGACGTATTTGAGGAGGAGAGGGAATTCCAAGTACCAGGATTGGAATAGTTTTTGACTTCCTGGGTTTTTTATCTTTCTTTCTTTCTTTCTTTTTCCTTCTTTCTATCTATCATCTATCTATCTATCTATCTATCTATCTATCTATCTATCTATCTATCTATTATCTAACTATCTCTTTGAACTTCAAATAGTACAGCTCTTTCTCATCAGAAACAGTTGCACCACTGCAGGAATTTGTTCTTTTAATGACTCTGAATCAGGACAGTAGAGACAACTAGGCTTATCAAAGTCATCAACAATGTTATTTTGTGAGTTTCCCTGCTGTTTTATATGTGCATTGTTCTCTACTATGTAAGTACTGGTACCTGAAAATGGTCATAATTAGTGCAGTTAAACTCAGCAAAAAACTCTTGCAGGATTGTTAAAATCTCTTGGGGATTTGGCAATGGCTGTTCAGCAACAGCAAGTAAAGTAGAGTTCCTCAAAGTCTCAGGAAAAATACAACAATTAAACTGGTATAAAATCTTGATAGAGAATCCCTAGCAGTGTGTGGCTGTCACAGCAGAAATTCCAACTTTGTGTGCTCATTATCACAGAGTTGTAGAGAACATTTTTGTTGCAGTAGACTCTTTCCAGGGAGATAATAATTAGGTATCTTCACACTTTCTGATGTCATTTTCAAAAGTAGATGGTGGTTTGAGGTACTCAAAGAAGTGAAACAGTTTAGAGTGAAACACAGAGTGGCTGCTCTCTGAAAACTAGACATTTAGAGCTTCCTCATGCTCTTGCATTTCAAAAATGGAGGAACACACTCCAAAATTACGTGGAGTAAAAAAAAAGCAGCAACATGAATTCCTGATATTAGAGAAGATATTTTACTCTCATGAGAGGAACAGATGACCTTGATAGAAGTTGTCAAAGTGTTGGACTACCATAGGACTGGTCATGTTACTTGGGAAGAAGAGAATCCATCATTCTGTTTCAGAGAGAGCATTCTGCTGTCACTGAGAGTTTCATAAGAACAAAAAACAATTTACATGATATTTGGGCAGGAGTATAATGCATGCTTCCTGAGAAAGTTGAAGTTGAGGAAAACAGTCATGCTTAAGAATCAAACTTCTAAAGAAGAGATGAAATAGAGATGGATGGAGGATATTTTGCTTGCCTCTTTGTCCTCTGCAGTTAGTTCCTGAGACTTTTAGTCATATATCCTAGCATGCGCATTGCATAGGCCCAAGTTATGATGTTAAGTTATGATTAAAATCAAATTTATACCATGGCATCATCACCAGCCACAAATCTACTTAGATTTAGGTGAAAGATGTCATATCTGTAGAACCAGTAAGAAAGGTCTTAATAGCTCAGTCACTCAAAACAAACAGGTTTCTTTCAGATAAATAGACTTTAAAGGTACTAGAACAGAATCTCAGGAACCCATAGAATAATAGACAAAGTAGGCATAAAGGGGAAATCTCTCCTTGAACTTATTTTATTGAGAGAAAAACAAGACAGATATACAGGTCAGGGAGAAAGAAGGTGGCATACATGTTATGATGGTGACGGATTTAGGAAGGATGGGATCTGATGAGAAGGAAGTTTGGTAGATTGAATTTCAGTATTTTAGTAATATGTAGGAAACTTCAAAACCTCGACACATCTTTAATAGTATTTTTGGGAGGGGATGAACATTATTGCACACACAGTTTCTTTTGTATAGAATGATTTATGACAAGAAATAAAGGCCAGACTGTGACACTTTTAAGAAAATACTTTAATATTTATATAGTATGCAATCTGTTTGTTTTATCTGCTGTGCTTACATAGTAAGCACTGAGTAGTAAAGTTAGAACTACTGCCATTGCTCAGAAATGCTCTCTACAATTACAGAGGAATTAAAAGTTAAGAAAGAACACTGAGAGTAGAATTCACCTCCCAGACATAACAAAATTCATAGTCTTGTGCATATATCAAATGTTTTACAGCATATTAAGTATTTCTCATCTTCCACTATGAAGAAGCTTGTTCATAGAATATTTGGCAATGAAGAAGGAAAAATCAAGGGCCATCAGGGGCTTCCTGGGGGGATTCTTCCATAAAATTGGCTACAAAATCCAGAGACCTAATGCAAATCATCCAGAAAAATGATTTAACCAATTCTTTGTTCGGCAGTCATGTACCAAAGACCATGAATTTTTAGTAAAATAATTAAAATATCTCTGCAAGTAGCTGGCCACACATTTCAATTATTTGAATGCACAGTTCTCTGACAATTTACATAAGACAGTATTGAAAAGGAAACTGAAATAAGCTATTCTCTTTCTATTTATTTTGGAGGCTTCACTTTGTACATTTATGCAGTAGGGGTTCAGCTGAGATACTTGGCCATTTTGGGAGAGATTTTCCTCATATTTTTGTACTATCAGAATAGCTTTGCATATGCAATGTCATTTAAGACATTTGATGGAATTATCCTGGTGGACTTTCAATTGCTGTGGATAACAAGTACCGAGGGGGAAAAGAGAATAATAAAAAAATGAAAAGCACATATGAATCTTTGGAAATTACCTAGTCACTCACATGACTTTACAGTTGATTTTATCATTAGTAAATGTTAACATTTTTTTTTAGTTCAGCCACCACAATATATCTAAATATAAACATAAAGACTACTCCAAAATTTGCCACTGGGTATAATACAAACTGTCCTTATCAATAATGTCTTATTCTGTTCTGGCAAAGGTCTGACATTTGTTACTTTATATCCCTCTCATGAGCAGCTTGCTATAAGTGATTAATTCAATTACATTATCCAAACAGACACTGGGGAGATTTGTGTCAGCTTTATGAAGTATAACAGACTATGTCATATGTGACAATGCATTCCAGGAGGAGATTTTCAGCAGTGGTGAATGCACTCCACTCATATTTTCAATAAAAAGAAAAAAATTACAAAGGAGTTAAAATAGCTTGAAAGAAATGATGTAACTATTCCAATAGAAAGTGAAAAGCAATAGATCTGCCCACAGACAGCTGACCTGCACTGTTATGTTTCCTGATATTCAGAAAACTTTACAGTTAAAATATCCAAAGTAAATGTAGTTGCTATATGGGTTTAGAACTAGATGATCTTGAAGGTCCTTTCCAAACCAAATCATTCCATGATTCTATATGCTCCTTTTAGACTGCTAAATGCAGTCCCACTTAATAAAACCGAAGTATTCCCTACTTAATACATCATTACATTTTCATCTTTTTTTAATCCAGGCCTCTTTATGCTTAAATCCATTTTTTCCTACTCTGTAAAACATTTCTGTGACATTATTATTACTAAAAAAGGCTCGCAGAAACTTTTAAATAGAAATGGAAAAAGAAATGTTGGTTTCAGTGAAACAAACTATCTAGATCAAGCCTCTAAGTATGTTTTATTGTTTTTCCAAGCAGAGAAAAATTGTTTGGCATGATACTTCAAGAGTGATTTTTTTTTTCATTTTTTTCTTGTTTTGTAAGAAATCAAAGAATAAATTATTAATTCTGCTGTATAAGTAATTCTTATTCAAGCTACCTAGCTATTTCATTTGGCCTGGAAGAAGTAAATAGAGATTTAGGTCTTCTTAACTCTGTTAAGAACATGTAGAACTAATGAACCTTTAATTCTTTAATGTCCACTAATTGATGCTGGATTTGAGGTTCTACAAGGCATTGTAAAATTACTGCCACTGTCCTAACAGAGGCAACAGGTGCTACTGAAGGGGCTAGAAACTCACTAAGTGCCATTTTCCAATTGTAATGTTTATATTTATGTTTTCCACACTTCATGCTTTGCTCAGAGCTTAAATTTATAATCATCCATGTTGTTGGGCATTGTAATACAGCAGGCTTAGACAGCCTGGTGGCTTGATCAAAATAATATCTGGAAAAAGAGGGAAATATTTCAGCACAGCATCATATTTAGCCTGGTACACTATTGTTTCCTAAGCAAAATAGTTAGAATTTGCTTATAGAGGACTACATAATCAGCACTCAACAAAATGGCAAGTGATTTTTGTAGTGAAAAAAATTTAAAGGGAGATATGCTTTCTTTCTCAGGTTCTTGCTCTGCCCAAAAGACAAAAATCTGAGGTTAGACACAGAAGTATGGTTTCTGTTGTTATTTCTCCCTAGGAAAGTTCAAGTCTACTTTATATTTAATTTTTTATCTTTACATTTGAACACAACACAGCATAATAATAGTATCTTATGATAAGATCAGAAGGTCATCTAGCTATTGTTCTCTTCTGAAAGAGAATATAGATAAAACTTGCTGTTAGTGGCCTGTAACAGGAAAGTAGATGCTGAAATATGGCTAAGTGACATTAAAAAAGATTTTATTAATATCTTTCTCATTTTCTCGGTGCAGACATAAATAATATATAAACGCTAGAATGGAAAAAGGAGATGCATGGTTTGTGCACATTCATCCTTGGGTTCAGTGCAATTTTGCTGTGCATTGACACATCACAGCTTTCTTTAATAATCTCTTTCATCATAAAGTAGTGGATATTGAATGAGCAAAGCCAGAGCAATCTAACTTCCTCCACTTGTAGTCTGAAAATATCCGCATTTCTGAAAAGCAGTGAAAGAAAGCCTAAAAAGATTCCGAAATGCTCAGTCTCACTGACACTCTTTTTCTGTCTCTGGTGTAGGTAGGAGTTTGAATTTGGGTTGTGGGAATTGTTTTGAAGTTCTCTATCCTTTATTCCTTCATGTCAGCATTCACAAGGACAGAAAATCGGAGAGGCAAAGTATAAAGCCCTTAATCACCTTGATCAAGATAATCAAATGACAAAGGCACAAAGAATGGGCTGTAGGCTGAACCAAGACATGACAAATTCCAATAACACTTTTCTTCATTTCAGAAACATTCATGTGCCCCCAAGAAAGGAAAAGAATTTATTCCCTGTTATAAAAACACTAATTTCCTAAATGGAGGCCAAGGACCTGATTCGAGCTTGTGATTCCTATCTGACTTGAAAAATAGGCCCTGAATTCTACTTGGTCTGGTGGCAAAAACAGGGCAAAATATGTAAGCAGAAAGAATAGCCTTTATTAAAATGAGGTGAAATATGCTACATTTCCCCATAAACCTTGCCTAGTCAATTCCATGAATTGTGTCTTCCTTCTCTGGAATGTAAATGGTGTCTTCCTGCTGAAACTTTAGCTCATGCTAATTAATAAGTGCTGTAGATGGTCAGACTCTTGAGCTGCAGAATTATGCAAACACCAGTGGATACTACTGATGTAAGACTCTACTGAGTCTTACATCAAGAAATAAAATGCCTGGGGATTGCACTGGCTTAGGGCAAGTGGAAAGACTGTGTTCAGTTGTGAGTCCTTCTTATCTTCTGTGACCTGTAGCAAAGGCAGGGTAAGAAAGTGATACCAACTTAAAGCAGTCATGCCTGATCCAAGTTGATAGCTATTCTTGCAGTCCAGGGAGAACAGTTGCACACATCTGGCAAGTAGGAGGCAGAAACAAGGGTTAGAAGATGCCTGAGGGAAAGAGGAGGGTTAAAAATTGCTCAGACACCTAAAAATGTTTCCCTGCCATTCTGGTGACACTATCTAACATATGACAAATATCCATATGTGCAAGCCTTGTGTATCATTCACAGAATGCTCAGCAATGCTGTGCTGCAAACTCTACTCTCACATTTCCTCACCTTTCGCCCCTTTGTGCTCTGCAGCCTTGCCAGTGTATTAATATAGGTGTGGGTTGGACTGGGCATTTGGCTGCATGCAAAAAGGAAGTCCTTTGAAATGTTTTAAACTGTCATAAAAGCAGCACTGAAGTGTCCTGTCAGTCCTCCTTTTTATGGTTGTACAAATATTTTGATGTTTGCTTGTAAGGAAATGACTCCCCATTAAGGAGGAGATATTTTCTTACAGAATCTTTACTAAATCCTGTTTTCTACTTGTCATTCAACACTACAGGACCTTATTTCGTGGTGTTTGCTGTCCATGGCCTATCCTTGTGACAATTAGGTCCATGCTGTTAAATAGAATTAGGAAGATGTTATCCATGGTAACAGCTGATAACTTTGAAATTTAGCATTTCCTGAAAATATGAATTTATCTAGACTCCTTTTTAAAATCAAACATGAGAAGGATAAGACACAACATGCCATAGGAGGTTAACTAATACATCACAGGAAGAATCTATATGTCTGACCTATATACTAATCTTTGAAGGACTGCAATGATTTTTGCAAATTTTTGCGAATTTAGGAAGCATGTAGAGATTGCATCTTTCCTAAGCTGATGGATTAGTTTCAGAGAAGTAATATAAGACATTGAGAAGACCTTTTAGCTACTCTCCTCAAGGTCTTGTTCTGATCTTGTCTTCTGGTTGTTTAGGTATTGTTGCCAAATATACTGTCAAAGATCATGCACAAGGACAACAAACTATGATGATTTTTTTTTCTTAACTTCATTGTTGCTGAGACAAACAATAAATTTTGGGTATTTCTAATTTCTTTCTGATATTTGATATTTTTGTTATGTCTTTCTCCAGAATATCTTGCAAAGATACAATTTTAATTTAAGCCTACAAATACCAAAATCAATTTTCAGTAACATTTGAAAACTCCAACTTACTAACAGTGCTAAAAGTGTGCTTTGTTCTTTCTAGAGCAGTTTGTGGAGCACTTATATTTTTAAAGAAACAATTTAAAACAAGGATTTGGCCAGAAAATTAATTGATTTAATAATTACTTTTAGCTGCAGGTATAAAGGAAAATGTAACAGAAAACCTACTAAACAAGTTCATCAACATATTCCTGAGAACGTTAACATACCTGAGATAAATTTTTCTCAAGTGAAGGATCAGAAACGGTTGACATCTAGCCAGAGGAGTGGAAACTGGTGAATCCACGCAGCCGGGACCTTAATCTACAGAAGAAAAATGATCAGAGAAAAAGACAAGCTTTCAACGAAGGTTATCACTAAAATGTAAAGGTTATTTTTCAAACTTCAACAGAACAGCAACAAAGGAAGAAAGAATGACCATCAGTCTTGGCTCCAGCACTGACCCAGCTGATGTGGTGTCCAGGGTCCTGGGGGTGCAACACCTGGGCTCTGTGAGAGCACCTTTTCATAGCTAAGTTTTTCCCACCCTGGGGCTATTTTTTTCACTTTCTATGCTAATTAGTGTCCATGTGCAGTTCATTCTTCAAGACCATTCTGGAAGTGGGCTGAAAGGCTTTGGGGGTTTTTGGTGGTCTTGGTCACTCTGTACTGACCTTTGGCCATCAGTCCATGCCTGCTTCCTGACCTCATTCCTGCAATTGCACTGCAGTGTTGGGCTTATCTCCAAGAGACAGAATTTTTTGTCCAGAAAAAGTGTTGCCCTACCTTCATATAGGCCCCATCTCCAGTTACATCCTGTTCTTTCTTGCCTGTTTGCACAGCATGTTCTTACCAACAGTCCTGGGCTGGTTCCATGGCTACCTGCTTATTGCTGCTGTGTGAGATGTTCATGTTAGCCCCTCATCTTCTGGGCTTCCACAGCAGTTACTTATTTAAATAGTCCCTTCTCCTTGTGTGAAACAATTTCAGCATATTGAAGAGAGAAAATATTTGACAAATTGTAAAGACAATTTGATACAACTGTAACTCCATCAAGATTTATGATTTTGTTTATTAAGGATGTGAGGACAAGAGTTTAGATGGAACCAAGTTCCATCCTAACCTTATTCAACTTATTAGTAGACCTCCTAGACCTTGTTGACTTGCTTTTATTATTTTAAAACTAAATAAAGGTAGAAGCTTTTTGGCCTTTTAATTCTAATGTGAAACATTCTTATATTGAGAGAATTATTTCAAAAGAGACATGAAATGCTTTGGGCTTTTCATTTTGCTTCCCAGTCCTCCACAGGGGCTTTAACTGCTGCTAAGTGATCTTGTGCTTCAGTGGGTAGTGGGCATATGTTTCCTACAGGATTCTTTTTTGAAAGCTCGGGTTGCTGCGACTCTTAACCCATATGACACTGAGTTTTAGGAACTGAAAAAACAGCTGTTACAACTGGATTGTCTGACTTCTCATGTTCTTTTACATATAAAATTAGATACAATTAGTTCATAATATTTTGTCCAGATTTTTGATCATAGTGCAAAAAATAACTGGCTATATCACACTTAAATTTCCACAGTACCATTAGAAACTTTTGATCATTTCACAGACTTTACAAATATACAGAGGACTGCCTGCATCCTTCAAGATCTCCCCATAGTTACCTTACATTACCCAAAGTTTATCAAGTGAAAAAGGACCAAGGAACAATTACTGACTATTACTGACATTCTATATTAAATATAGAAACTATTTGCTTCTAGTTATTTTAGAAACATTAAAACCCTCTTAGATAAATACCCTCACACCAAAGCCACAATCATTTTGGTCTGTGGCCCTAGTGGCATCTATTTTGAATGTATTCAGAATGAGACCCCTTGGGTGAAAAACATACTTCAGTGGACAAAAGGAGTCAAAAAAAGTTGTGGGATGCCGCAAAAGTTGAAAAAAGCTGCTGCCTTCTGTTCCCTCTGACTTCTTTTGTAAAAAGAACTCTCATCTTGCCAGAGAAATAACATCTGAAATCTTCATGTTCTGCTTAACCTAATCTTAATATTATTAAAATTTCTTTAATAACAGAAAGGAAATTGAATTTGTGCAGAAGAAGGAAACATCCTTATGAAAACCTCTAGGCACCCTGAAAATTATTGAAACAAATTATGTAATTAAATGTACAAAATACTTTTTCAACCTCAGATTGCTAAAATAGGTTTAAAACCTCAACTCTGAAAAATATCCGTACAATTTATATATTCTCATTAAACTCTATCACTATTTTAATTATCAATACAATTTTACAATGTAGCTTGTCCTAGATGTTCACAGAGCATCAGACCCTTCATTTCTTCTTACCTGTCAGCCTCCTAATGCAGAGGAGCCCAGATATTGCAGTGAGAAGTGCCTTTGTTGTGTAACTTTACATTCAGTACTACATAATCATGAAATTATGCCAGCTAAAAAAAATGCCACAGATTGTGACAAACCTGGAGGGATGTATCTGCATGCTTTGATTATAAATATCCTTGGGGTTTCTATTTTTCTATAAACTTCATCAAATTATAAAGCAAATCAGCATAACTTAGATTGACAACTCTGCTTGTGTCAGTAACCAAAGCCACCAAAGTCTCAAAGCCACTGAAGTTAAAGTCATGGTGATGAGACAACTAGGTAATGTTTCAACACAAAGTGAACACAACTGTTTGCCACAGGATGCTACAAAAGCTTCATTTCCAGTGGCTAGTGAAGAAAGACCATGAAAAGGAAAAAAAAACCAAAACCCAGCCACAATACAAAGACCACACTGCTCTGAATATTCCACCAAGATTTAACTGAAGAGAGTCTGAAGGGGAAGTATTCCATTTGCTGTTTTTGATAATTCTTGTTACTGTTGTTCTGTTTTGATTTTAACCAACAGATGTAGGATCTGCAATGTGTGTGCATCTGCAGATGCAAATTTTGTGCCTCATGCATATTTCATAAACAACCAGCACTGAAATGAAGAAAAACTGCTTATACATAATCACTCTTGGGCCATATATTTACTTAATTTTAGTACACTTCTCCCATGCAGGAAAGAAAGGACACTCAAGGTGAACAAACAAGGATTTAAGAATAAATCCTTGTTTGGTGTAAGTAAGGTGTAAGAATATAAGCAATAAATTGAACAGCCAGCAGTGATTTGAACATACAAAATTGTTGTGCCAGCTTATATTGTCTACCCCTTTAAATACAGAATTTCATCATAGATCTGGTTTCCAGTATTCTCATTCCTATGGCCACATTTCAACCGAGTCCTGAAATACCTTGGTAACTTATGTTGTTATCTGGAGGTTAATAAAGCAATGAAGCAACATGTGGATACTAGTCAGGATATTTTAAAAATATCAGAGTCACCATACCTGGAAATATTTAAAAGACATGGAGATATGTCACTTACAGATACAGTTTAGAGGTGGGCTTAGCAGTGTTGGTTTAACACTTGGATTAAATGATCTTAAATGTCTTTTCCAACCGAAATGCTTCTGTATTTCTATCACAAAAAAAAAGTTCTTGAGAAAAACTGCCACAGCTGTGAGGATCTTTGCGTGATCACATGTTCATACATTGGCAGCCCCAGTGCTTTTCTTCTGTAAGTTTTCTCTTATCAGTCTTCAAAGCAAATATGTATGTAAGTACCCCACTGTTTAACAAAGAATGTTCATAGATAACTGGATTATTATATAAACTCTATGTAAAAATATAAGAAATGTATTAGAAACTATATTTAGAGCCATTCAAAACCTGAAAATTTTACTCTTTCATTTTTCTACTGTATAGCATTTCAAATATCACATCAGGTGAATAGATTGCCATTGACATAGAGGTGCTATGAGAATTAAAAAATAAATATTGGGGAAAAAGTACCCCACTTGAAATTATAAAAGTAGAGGAAACCATAATGTTGGTTTTTTTTAAATAAACTATGGGTGGTTAAGTGTAGTTGAGTATGGTTTCCATATCCAGGAACTTTTCTCTGGCAGACAACTAAAATATCTCCTATCTGAATTCTTATCTGTTCAAAAGGTAAACTCTAAATCTAATATCAAATTACTGTCCTGGATATAACTAGAGAACAGTATGAGGAGACAAGGAGTACAAATTCTAGAAAAATATATTGTCTCTAATTAGTAAAAACTGTCTGTTTTCAAAATCTTTCTCTTTGGGATGTGCTGAATCCCTTGCTCTTCTACAGCTGTGGAAAAGGAGCACTTCTTGCCATTTTTGTGTGCAATTCCCACTCTCAGCCCAGCCCCAATGTCATGCCTAGTTTCACCTTGTTTTGCTGCTCTGCCTGTTCCAGAGAGACCTCATAGCTCCTGCTGCCCATGTCCACACTCTTGCTGCCTACTGTGATGTCTCAGGCATTGACCCAGGTCAGTGAACTCCAGATAAGCCCATGCCACAGACAGAGGTTCAACTACAGAATAGGCAATGTGGAAAGTCAGGAAGTTTGAGTTTAAATGCTGAGTCTGAGCTTCGAGATGATTTGACAGCACAGATAATACCCATAATGCCTATGCACACTAAACTAATCAAGAGAGAAAATAAAGATAAGACATGCTAATATGAGCAGGAGAGAAAATAATTTCACTCACCCGCTGAGGACCCAAGTCCAGAAAGAATAGGACAGTTGCTACATTTCCAGATGCACTAAGGGCCACACAAGACAAAAAGAAAACATTTTGTCAGGGATGAGTTTTATAGTATTTGATTTTTCTGCTTCACTTCTCAGCCCAGGAAATGTAAAGCTAGACAAAACCAAAAACACATTTTCATCAACTTGATGTTTATCTGCACAAAATCTTGTATGCTATCTTAAACAACATAGAATACTTTGACAAATATACAACTAAACCTACAGTAAGCTCCTGAAATGTCTGAGGACTTTTCCTTGCAATAACTGAAAGGTTCTCATATGCTTAGGAATACTGTTTGCTTCTTCACTGGTTAACAATACTTTGATGTCATATTTTTAACAGGCCATTTTCTTTTTCAGTTCTAGCTCAGCAATAAAGCTTCCTAGTAACTTGCATGTTTAAATGCTATCTTTTTCTTGCTTCATATGGCAAAGTTTTTATTTGCTTTTTTGTTGCTGTTTTCTCTAAACAAAATCCCATTGAAAAATATTAAGAAAAACTCACTGTCTGGAACTATGTTTCGAACAATTCTATTGAAATACAAACTGAACACAAAAGAGAAGTACCTACGCTCAAGATATGAAAATTCTCGTGATGTACTTAAAGAACTTCAGGAGTGTATAGTATAACACTTCAAGGGAAAAAATCATGAAAAACTTTTTTTTTCATTTTCTTTTAGTTAAACAGTAAAGAATTTTTGAAATAGAAGAATATCAATAGCTTGTGTATCCATCAAGATAACGTAACCAAGCTATGGATCTACTTGGTATGATACTACATACACTTTTTTAACCACCAGGACTGCTAATGAACTTAGAAAATATTGAGGTTCCAAGAAGGCTATCTTTTTTTTTTTTTACTTTTGCTTAATAGAGAAATAATATGAGTTTAAGGCTGAAATTGACATTTTACTCACTGTTTCTCATCTGGGGAGGTGAGATGAAGAGACTGACCTACAGAAGAGGAAAAACATGAACTTCATCACACGGTTACCCTGGTATGGAGAGTGGGGCAGCTCTAAACTGACTCCTGGCTTCAGGATTCCCTAATTGTTGCTGTCCCAGAGAGGCATAGGCCCTGCATTTGACTTTATGCCCTAGCCAGACACATATGGGCATGTTGTAACAGCACAAAGGTTAATGGCTGTAAGTTGAAAGGGAGTGGGTTTGTATTAGTTATTAGGAAGAAATTCTTTACTGTCAGTGTGGTGAGGCACTGTAACAGGCTATCCAGAGAAATTTTGGATGTCCCACACCTGGAAGTTCAACACCAGACTGAAAGGGGCTTTGCACAACCTGATCTCCTGGAAGGTGTCCATGTGCATGGCAGGGGGGTTGGAACTGGATGATCTTTAAGATCCCGTCCAACCCAAACCATTCTATGATTCTATGATTCTATGATTCTGTTATATGGCACAGATATGACATATCTTTACTGAAGGAAACTATAGACCTGCTTGGGACACTCAGCATTACACTTGCAAAATAAATGAGATCGGTCACCAAAGTCAGATTTTTATGGAAACTGTTCAGCAGCAGCAGCAGTAATGCCTGGCTACTTCGACTGGATAAAACCTGAAAGATCTCTCAAATTACACACTGAAACGCAGAAGAACCCATGACATTTTCCTTCAAAACACTGAAATTTTCAAATAGTTTAAGAGACTGAACTCTAGGTTCTGACAAATGGGTCTCATATTGCCCAAAGCTCTTTCTAATAAAAGCTAAAAATTGAGACTTTTTATTTAGACATATGCACAGAACACATGACAGGTGAAAACACAGGTGAAAATTTTTATTACATTTTAATAAAGATAGGAAATCCTGTGAATTGCCTTAGAGGATATCCCTATTTCAATGTTACGTAATTTTAGCAAGGCGCTTATAGCTACATCCTGACATAAATAAGGACCATTATTTATGTGATTTCACTTTCCATTGTTAGGGGTTTAATAATTTAAAATAAATAATTGAAGGGTACATTTTCCTGTATTCTTTTATTATCACTGTCTTGAAAAAAAAGGTTTTAGTTGAAGATGACTCCCAGATTTACAAAAACTAGATTTTTGTAGACAACACCTGCTAATCTCACCCACATCATATAGTCTCTCAAATACACCTTCTTCAGTACGTATTCCTACAACTTCAGGCTTCAAATATTGAGTTACAGTTTCTAGAGTTTCCAATCAGTTTGGTGTTAATGATTTTTTGTTGTGAAAGTTCCGTCATTTTGTGAAAACACATTCTATGTCCTTCAAGTGGAAGAAAGCACTATTTATACTATTCCATTTTATAGTATTTTATAGTATTTTATCATTCAGGGAAAGAAAAAGCACTAATAGTCTGTTTAATATTTATTGTAATATTTTTAAATGCTAACAAACTGCTACTTGGTCTCCCATATTTCCATTTTTTACAATAAAATTATTATGGTCTTGCCCTATTGCTTCAGCAACATTTTTACATTTAAAAATAACACTTTCCCTAAAATTTCCCTTGAAACAAAACTGAAATAAGAAAACAATTACAAATGCCAAGTCTCCACTTCCCTGAACAACAATTTCAAGTATTGAAAGGAATTCCATTGATACTTCTTTCTTCTATTCCCCTTTTTAATCTCTTTTTTCAACATCAAACATATTCATTTAGTCATTAAAAGCACCATGGATATGATTCAATTCACCTGACTTTAGACATCTGGATTGAAGGTCTCCATGTGAAGTACTTTTTTCAATTACATAAAGCAAATAGAAAGCAGCATATTTAAAATCATAGAATTGTTTGAATTGGAAATGACCTTTAAAGATCACATAGTTCAGCCCTCATTGTAATGCACAGAAACATCTCCCACTAGATCTAGATGAGATTGCTCAAAGTCCCATCCAAATGGCCCTGAACACTTCAAAAGATGGGGAAGTTGCCATTGCCCAACCTCTCTGGGCAACCTGTTCCATTATCTCATGCCTCTCACCATTAAAATATTTCTTTCATATATCTAATCTAAACCTACCCTCTTTCAGTTTAAAATTATTGTTCCTTGTTCTGTCACTACAAGTCCTAGCAAAAAGGCTCTTTTCTTCTTTCTTACAAGCCCACTTAAAGGTGGGCCACAATAAGGTCTTTTTGGAGCCTTCTCTTCTCCAGGCTGAACAACTCTCTTGGCCTTTCCACACAGAAGTGGTATTCCAGATCTCTGACCATTTTCATGGCCCTCCCATGGACCCACTCTGACGGTTTCATGCGTTTCTTGTACTACCAGCCCCAGGGCTGAGTGCAGATCTCCAGGTGGAGTCTCACAAGAGTGCAGTAGAAGGGAAGAATCACCTCCTTTTTACAAACTGGCCATGCTGCTTTGCATGAAACCCAGGGCGTGGTTGTCTTTCCGGGTTGCAAGTGCACATTGCTGGCTCAAGTCCAGTTTTTACATTCGCCTGTATCCCCAAGTCCTTCTCTTCAGGACTACTCTTTCCATTCATCCTGCAGTCTATACTGATATCAGGGATTGTCTTGTAGAATTTCAAAAAAATATTCCACTGAGGCCTGATTGTTTGGTAGTTTTCAGGGCCCTCATTTTCACCCTTTTTTAAATGGGTGTGATGTTTTCATTTTTCCAGTCATTGGGGACTTCACCTGAATAATCCATCTGATTTAGCTTAGATATGACCTCTGCAGGGCAGAAATAATCTCTCCTATATGAAGCAATTTCTCACACAGAATATGTAGGGACTATGGGGCAATAGTTCAGATATAAATATTATAACATAAATACCTGAGTTACCTGTTTTTTATTTCCCCTGATCCTCACTGCTATCCTTTATGATCAAATAGTATTATTTTTTCATTTTCATCTTTTCATTTCATTATTATTCCTTCCCTCCTCTTGGCATTCACACACTGGGAATTGGTCAAACCACCCAGTGACCACTCCACAGAAGAAAACACAAAATCTTGACTTCTATTGACTCTGGTGGATAGAACTGATTAAGCTAAAAACTTTGTAATGCTTTTGAAGAAAGATTTATTCAATGGGTAAACACAGAAGTAAAACAGTATAAGAACAGTATAGATGTTGACGCTTTCATTTTGACATCTATCATTTCTATGCCCTGCATGAATAAAAACAAATCACACAAAGAAACACAACATCTTTTATCAGATTTGTATTCATCCATCTATGATTTAGATTACACTTTTTACAAAATAGTGTTGTAGATGTTTTTCTGGAATCTTGCCAGGTTGACTGTAAGACAAAGGGGTTAGGGATCAGGAAGCTGAAAAGCACTGAGATAATTTCAGGAATTTGTATGTATCCTCAACCCAGATGGCTGGAGCTTTGCACATGACCTTGATCAAGTTACCAGACAGGGAAGCACAAATGTATAAGACCCTGTAACCCATGGCCAAAGGGTTTATCTCTCAGTGATTAAACCCCCAATTTTGTATAGCACAGCTGGGTGGCTTTCTGTCAGAGAAAATTGCTGCTGATGTGTGACAAAGTACACAGATTGAAGCCAAGGAAGATAAGAAAAACAAAGACATACACAGAAGTAAAACTGTTAAGATAATTATAGTTACCAACTCAAAATTAAAGGAAGAAACAAACAAAGTCAACCAAAAAAATCCTCACCAAAAAAAAAAAAAAAAATCTGACAAGTTTTCTTAAGCAATAGAGTCCTAAGAAAAAAACCCTAAGAATCAGTAGATGGGTGTTAAGCAAGACTGAGGATCAGCCCTCTGCAAGGAGTGGAGGCAGCACTTTTACAGCTGACTAATGATTGCCTGGCCAGCAAAGACTTATCTGGTATCTCATCAGGGCCAATGGGCAAATTAATGCTAAGTGTAGTAGCATGAATTTCTATCAGCTGTGTATATGAGACAATAAATAATTGCTTTGAACATTGAAGCGTTATATCCTGCTTGCAGGATCTCTGTGAATGGCAAAAGATGCCTGGACATAAGTGACCCAATTTAGGAGGTTGCAGTTCCTCATTTTACACTGGGGAGCAGCTTCTGCATGTGAAATATACCCCTCCCACTGGGGTTTTCACATACTTGCACACTTTGGTACAGTCTCTGAATGAACTCTGTGTATGGCAGTTATTGCTCTGGCCAAGACCACATTGAGTCTATTTGCTCCAAGAAGAAATAGAACAGACAATTTTGCAGCTCCAGAAGCCAGATAAAAACAAAGCCTAGGAAATTCACAACACGTTTCTATGCTTGTGCCAGCACTATTTTTTCTTCCTGGTAGATTCTTCAAAGTTGACATTCATTTCTTAGGTAATTGCTGTACTTTCTGAAAGTTCAATTATGTCTTAGAATCCCAATGACAATTTGCCAAAGTAACCAATGCTACTATAATTAGTTCTTTACATGATGAAGATGTTTATTTTTTTATGTCTTCTTCCTATTTCATTCATTTTCTCTTAAATCTTTTCAATGTTTCAGCAATTTCTACTGTGTCACTAATGAGTTCAGATCTATATTTTTCCCCACAGGAAGATTCTAAGTGCAAAACAGATTTTTCAGGTAACAAGCATTTCAATATCTTTTCCTTTGATAAGGCTCTATACAATAAGCGCTAAAATGTTTGGTTTTCCATGTATATAATATTTTTATAATTTTATTCACTATATGATCTACTAGTTACATGACAGCTTGCTGAAATAGTGGTAGAGGACATGTATTAAACCTAAATGGCTTTGTAATACTAAACAAATGCCTTTACCAGTAGTTCTTAAACATTTTATTATATAGACATAACTATTTATTCATTTCTATGTATGTGTTTATGCATATATTCCATCATATACACGTAATTAAAAGCTTTATTTTGAGCTTTACAAAAAGTACTGAAGCTTTGACATCTAAAACATTTTGCCAGTAGCCCTAATCAATGTTGTGTGTTTTATCATCTACTAAATAACCACAGGCACTGATCAATACAATAGCAGAACCACTTGTCATTAATCTCAATCTGTTCTGGGTCAGCATTCTGTTACTTCAACTGAGAATTTTAAATATGTATTTAAGGTATCTTTTTCTTATTCTTTAGCATTGTACTTTTCCCACTTATCCCCTGACATAAAATGCAGAGGGTCTGGCCTCCATTTGAATTAGCTTTTCTAATATTTATTATTATTTCATATATTAGAGAGCTGTGGGCATTTTTAACATTAAAATCTGTAAAATCATTAATTGAAATCCTAAACTTTAGATTCATGTTTTGAAAAATACGGGTTCAGACATTTATTCTAGCTTTTAAATGTTTTCTAGCAGTAAGTAATTGCCCTGAACCCAAAACCACAATAATATCTAAATAGCCATCCAACTTTCTAGACTTTGTGAATGGCATTCATTTAACATAAACTATTTTAAAGCAAGACATCAAAACAAGGTTTAGAGTCAGTAGGGAGAGATCTGCCTACAGAGGACAGGGCTTACCTTACTAAGTTGAAAAGACAGCATAAGCTACCATATAATGTCAGTGAGACAGAATATCAGATTTCTTAACCAACCTCATAAGATCTGCTCAGCAGACAGTAGTCTTTTTGTTTTGCAGTCTTTGGTACTAGCAACAAGTGCTTGCATTCATCTCACATAACTTTAACCATTAAGAAAACTTAATTAATGTGATCACTGTATGGATTTCTAGGTGGAATCAATCATCCTTTGACAATGCCTCTCTCATTTCCTTTCCAGTGATTACAGAATGAGATAACCAGAATAATTTATAAGCTTAACATTTGGATGGCTAAACTTAAAGTGACTTCAGACCTTGATGAACAGTAAGTGGTCTTCACAGAGAAAATTTTTGTGTGGCTTAAAGCAAATAAATAACAGCTCTTTCATGTTAGTAATTCACAGAAGCTACTTTCTTGACTGTTTAAATAATTAAGGTGAAATCTCATCACCAGAGATGATAAAAAACCAAACTTGTTTGAAAAAGAATAACAGAATCACAGAATCATAAACAAGTTTGGGTGGGAGGAGGCCTATAAAGTTAATTTAGTTTAAAATTCCCTATAATAAGCAGAAGCATTTTTAACTAAATTAAATAGCACAGAGCCCAACCAGACCTCAAGTGTTTCCAGGGGTGGGGTATCCACCATTTCTCTAGGAAAGCTGTTGCAGTTTTTCCCCACCTTCAATGTAAAAAAATTTCTCTCTTATATCATCGAACACCATAATGTATTTAAATTCCTGAACTGCCTCTATAAATTGAGGCCTATCCTCTGTCATACAAAGTGTGTACAGTGTTAATGTCAAACTGTTTCTCCCAGAGTGTCATTACATACCCCAAATTTTCAGAAAGAAGCTAAGTGGCATCAGAATAATCACAGAATTATAGAATGGTTTGGGTTGGAAGGGACATTAGAGATCTTGGGCAGGGACACCTCTCACTAGACCAGTGCTCAAAGACCCATCCAACCAGGCCTTGAACACTTCCAAGGTTTAAAAATTTGCTTGGGATAAGTGTAGCCAAATATCATCCACAGAAAATGTAATAAAAGCCACCTTATTTTTAAAGGTAATTAAAAGAATAATTTATTATAATTAACAAATATTTACCATTTTCCTGTAAAAAGAGCAATTATTTACCAGAACAGGAGAGCTACTTGGGTATTTCTGCTGATAAAACAAATCCTAATGTAGGAATAGATACAAGCAATTAATCTGTCATGATTTAACTAGACTGAAAGTGATTAATTTTGAGTAATTGTGCTCATCTAGTAGGCTTTTACTTAATTATCCTAGGAAGCAAAACAAAGAACAGTTTACACAGATGTGTGTATCTGTATTGGGCTCCACTTGAATTGACTGTGACAGAAAGCTGAAGTATCAACATTTCCCATTCAGGGCTGAGAGAGATGGCTCTTTCTGCCAGATCAGCATCAGAGAGAATAATCCTGTGGGACAAGGACTCTCATTTCCCAATAAATCTGAACAATGCCTACTGTATTGATGTTCCACATTTCTTTTATTGTTTTGTTTTCAATCACATTGTCATTTAAAAAAAAAGTCTTCAACATATTTCTGAGGCTTAAAATGTTTCTAGAAACAAAGAGCCCCTGAAGCTGATGGTATTTCTTCCATTTATCTCGAGTAATTGGGCAAGAGATGTTTCTGTATGTATAGAAACCATCTCTGAGAATTGTTCACAATAATATGTACAAGCATTCTCTTAATATCTTATGTGTAATGTAGGACTTGTGTGTGACACCAGCAAACAGACATCACTGGTTGTAAAAACAGGCCCAGAGGAAGGAAAGCAAAGACATCCTAGAGATGTTACAGAGCACATAACAGCAGAACCTGTCTAGTGACCCAAAACAACCTGTACAGAATATGCACTTGTCATCATCCTCACCTCAGGACAACTTACAGCTTTGTTCCACATCAGGCACAGTACCTAAGTCTGTTCTGCAAGTGAAAGTTGGGGTTTTTTAAGGGAGTGTTGGAAAGTTATATAGAGAATATACATATAGAGAGTATGTCTATATCATTCACAGGTTCCTCAGCTAGCTCCAGAACTAGAATTATTGGGGTCTCCTGAACACAATGCTCTGTCAAAGCTAATTAACTGCTACTGAAAAGAGGGGGCAATTAGCTTGGGAGCACCTTTCACTGACACAGCCTTATCTTTTCAGATACTGAAACTTCCAAACTATGTTATTATTATCATTATAATAGCACCACATACACAAGCTAAGGCATCTTTTATGGGATGGTATTGACTAAAACATACAGGGACTGCTCAGCTGCTGTTCTGGATCTTTAGGGTTGGCATTCATTAAACAAATGAAGAAAGATGAGAGTGATGCTTAGTGCCGTGGTGCTAAGAAACAGAACTGAGGAGAGTCAGGGTCACTCCAGGTCTTGTACCATTTTCTGAAACAAGCACTGCCACATGCCTGTGTAGGCACAGGAAGGGCATGAGTGCCCATGGTGGTGAAGTCAGTGATAGAGGTAGAAGGCAAATGAGGGAGGACATTGTGGAAAAGGCAGAGCCACAAGGTATGCCTCTACAAGTCTAGGAATCTCAGTTTTAAACCAGAAATATCTTCTACTTTGGCTATCAGAACTTCCAAGGTGTCATTTGTGTAAGTGAATGTGCATTGTACACACGATACTTGTAAATTAAATATCATATTTGCAGTATGGAACACTATCTCTCTGTGCCTCTGTCCATCTGATAACACACCCCCTCAATTTTCACAGTATACAAAAATATAGAAGACACAGGGGAGATATCATTAATGTCTATAAAAAAACCTAGATGCCAAGGAGTCTAGAACACAGAGAGGGCAGTACCTCTTCACAGCAGTACCCACTAACAGGGCAAGTGGCAACAGACACAAACAGGGAAAATGGGAAATTCCTCTTTAAAATAAGGGGGCTATCACTGT